>OMKI01010532.1:0-16345 GCA_900302315.1 Phycis blennoides | reverse complement strand
AAAAGAGGACGCTCTGTGTTTCTGACAGATGGAGTGATAAACAGCATGCTCTAGGGCCGGCGAGGCAGCTGCCAATCATGTGAAGCCATGAGTGTCGGCTTTCGGAGCAGTCGTCCCCCGCGTTGAGGGAGTCTCCAGGCAGGTGAGGGAGTTGCACACACCACTAGGTCTGAGCAAAGACCCGCCTGGGGAAGCTGGAATAGAAATCCGGGGGAAAGAAATGAAGAATTTGTTTGTGCTTCAGTGACGTGCGTGTGTGTGTGTGTTCCCGCGCTCGGAGTGTTTACTCGGAGTGAACCCCGCGCTGCAGCGCCAATTTGACCACAGCGCCATAAAAACAGAAGGGTTCCGCGGGCCGAGGCTCCTCTCGGACGGAACGGGGACGCGTTCTGCGTGTGCTTCCCACCACGGAAACTTTGTGCTATTTTATTTATTTATGTAGCACTGTTGCTGACCGCGCTGCGTACCAGACTCACAATGAGCGATGTTGTGAATGAAATGCGCCGTACGCCTTGGCGTGATACTAAAAGTGATGTGCATGTGTTGCGTGGTCAGAAGGGTTACTAAAGAGAGAGAGAGAGAGAGAAAGAGAGAAGTGCCGAGACAAGGGCAGAACAACAAGACGGCCTCCGACCCGAACCAACCGTCTTCCAGCTCCGTAAACACCACTGGGGGGGGTAGAGCAAGTGCGACTGTGATGGATGCACAGCTGAAGCTCCGTTCTGTCTTCCATCTGTCTTAGTGTCGTCCGGGAGGAGGAGGAGGCCTCGCTGATTAACAAAGCGACGATCGAGCAGGAGAGAGCGCGAGAGAGAGAGAGAGCGCTAACTTGGCACTCACGCCGCCAACTCGACCCGCAGTCAGGGCTTCGCGCGCAACGCCACCGGGCGGGAGAGGAGAAAGGGAGAAGAGGAGTAGAGAGGAGGGCACAGAGGTGCACCACGTACAGGCGTGCGGCGCACGCTAGTTGTCATACCAACCTCGGCGAGGACAAAGATGGACGACACGGCGCGGCAGGCGCGAGGGCGAGTCTAAACATAGGCTGTCATTGCCGTGTCTCACCGGGTGCGGGGACCATTGCATTGGTGAAAATACAAATAACACCTCGTCGCAAACTCCCCGTCTCACGGGCTCGGCTCACAGCCCCATCTTTAGACAGCGGTCAGGTGCCAGCAATCCAGCAGACTTTAAAAATGGAAAATGGGTGAACAGCAGTGTGTGTGTGTGTGTGTGTGTGTGTGTGTGTGTGTGTGTGTGTGTGTGTGTGTGGGGGGGGGGGGGGGGGGGGGGTCATCATAGCAGTTCAACCACTTGGGTGGGACATGGAGAGGAGCCATCGGCCGCTCCAGCCAAGGGACAGGAAGTGGAGCGCATGGTGCCAGAGAGACCCGTTTCATGGGCAGATGGGATGCAACGGGTCAATCTCAGCTTGGCGGAGGAACACTTGGCGAGATCGCGTGCCAACACATTTCATGTTTTCATGTGTGAAGGTTGGTTAAGCTTCAGCGTTCGCCGGCATGTGGGGGCCTTCACAAGAGCTCCTTCATTCCCCCTTCATGAGACATTTTGTGACTGATCGAGCGACGTGCAAATAGGCTCTGCGTGCACTTAATTGTGTCACCGTGCTCCTAAGTTTCACGGCGAAAAGTGTAACAATTATAATCTCTTTTGGTTATTAGAGTAAGATAGACTGGATCACTGCAGGCAACCGTCATTGCAGTCTAAATTAATTAATTTAGATTCAATTTAATTAAATGCAATTTATTCAGTCTATTATCACAATCCCTCTACTTCCCTCTAATTTACCTTTACAAAATGTGCCTTAAGAGATATTTGACAACTGTAATTTTCCAAATTATAATATTCCGTATTTCAATAATGAATGTATATTTATCAGACTAAATTGAGTTGTTGACTGATTAACAATGATTGAAGTAATCAAACATTCAGTCACTCATTAACAGTAGGCTCTTTATTTATTTGCTCTGGATAGTTTAGTCACTTGCTGCCAGCAAACCCCCAAAAATTTTATTAACTTAACAAATTAATGTGACCTATTTAGGATAAAAGTAAATTTGCCGTAACTTGAATACCAAGTAATGTAGCCTATAGTTTACATTATAATGTGTTACATTGTAATACATGCTCAACAAATGTATATGGTGCATTATAATGTAACATAAGATACATCATAACGGAATACGTAAAATTAGAATGCTTTGGTTACATTATAATGTAACCTATAGGCAACATTAACCTATAATATTATAATGTAACATATTACATTATGTAACCCATCGTTTACTTTGTGAGGTAACCCATTGGTTACTTTATAATGTAATAGGTTTGATTATAATGTAGCCTATAGGTTACATTAACCTTTAACATTATGATATAACCTTTACATTATGAAGTATCCTATGGAGTCCATTACGTTGGCTCGTAGCGCTACTGTAAATGGGTAGCTACGCTAGCAGCAGCCTCTCGACCAGCCCGCCGACAGACCGAAGCGCTTCTCCTTTCAAAAGATGGCGCAGGCTTTGTGAAGACGACAGAAAACGTCAATAAACATCTGAGCTGTAATGATCCAGGTGGCAGCTTCCACCGAGCACCACATGAAGAGAAAGAGGTGGGCTGAGCTGCCTTGAATCTCCCACACACCGAATTGAAATAGCTTTCGCGCAGCTGAGCCCAAGGCATGACAGCAAAGGTAAAATGCAAACGTGTGTAAATGCACAAAGAACACGATGCCAGTAGACTGACACACTGTGGATGCGTGAACAGAAACTAAAAACCGAGGACTGCATTTCATCTGTTGCGTTGATTCAACAACCTGGCTTGTGGTTCCGCTCCCCGTAAAGTCTGCAGCGGTAACTTAGAAAGCCAGTGCTTACTTCTAAAGTCAGGGGCGGTGAAGTCTGAAGTCTGTGGCGGTAACGCAGAAAAGCCTCCAAACGATGAACCGAGACTCACCTCATGGCCTCTCATCCTCTGGAAGTGGCCGATGGCATCACTGATGGTGTACACGCGCACATGGCCCATGTGTAGCCGCCCCGACGGGTAGGGGAACATGGAGAGCACATAAAACTTCTTCCTGCCCTGAGCAAAGCAAACACACGTGTTGTCAGATGAGACACCGTCATTCTACAACACGTTCACTTGACTTGGTCCAAAAACGGAACCGAGACAAAAAAAAAAGCCATCTACTCCGAACTCTCACGAGTGTATTTGGCTAACAACAGTGTGGAGCAGCTGTTCCCCCAAAATGGGTCTGTGCACCCCAGGGGAACAGCAAGTGTGGCTACACCAGGGTGCTTTGTCTTGTGACTGAAGCTAAATATGAACATGATAAATATGTTTAGCGCCATGTCCTTCCTGGGTTTATAACTTCTTACTAAGCGAAAATTAGAGCGCTACAGCAGAAATACTACTGAGCACCGCTGATGCTCAGTAGTAGGCTGTACGTTGTGCCTGTTTTATGATCAAATATAATCATAAACACATGATAAGCCAATGAAAAAAAGTAATCGTTTCCCTAAAATGTTACCAGAAATGGTCAAAATAATTGATGTAAATAAAGTACACAAATTCAAGTCGGAAGATTAAGGATTCTTTTTATAAACTAGATTAAAAACAAAAGTGTAAAATAATAAAATAAATGTAAAAAAATAAAATAAAACGTTTCAATTAATTTATTCCTGTACCTGGACAGACATCAAGGAAAACGCATTAGTGTGAACACAGCTGTCAAGTTTGATACAAACAAACGGATATTGAAGTCCACTCAAAACTCAAACCTTCATATTCAACACAGCAATATAACTCACCAGTCCCGTTCACAGCCACATGATCCGTTTAAGGGCCGGACTTCAATATCACATCCTGAAGGCAGGCTATTGTTACACAACAGCACTTCCGTGGAAACACACTGCTGACTGCAGCAGGAAGGACCTCCGTCTAGCCCTATAATTATTACTTAAACCCTGACTTCTAAGTCATTTTATAAATGATTTAGCACAGAGGCGGCCATAAGTCTCCCTGATTAATGTTAGCATGTCCCTGGAATTACATTCAGGGCTTGGAGACACAATGTGAGACGCTCATTATGTTGCCTCATACTCAGACGAGGCTGAAAGGTCCACATAGTACACCGAGGTCCCTATACACACTCAATCAAAGATCTTCTACAAGAAAGAGGATTCATAAAAGGGCAGAGGATGCTTTAACTACTGTTTATTCTTTTTATACAAATTCTAAAGAAGCCAATGACCTCATCAGACCAGACTCCTCATTAGAGTGTTGGTGGAGAGAGGACCTTTCAGTCTTTATTGGTTATTCTCAGTATTTGTTTTAGATATGGGAATTAAATTTGTTATCTGCATTTGACCCATCCCCCGTACATAGGAGCAGCAGGCTGCTATGTTCAGCCCCTCCAGCGCAAGTTGGGGTTCAGTGTCTTTCTCAAGGACACTGAACGGCGGACAGTAGGAGACAGGGATCGTGGGGATCGAACCGCCGACCCTACGGTTAGTGGACGACCCACTCTGTCCACCTGCTCTACCCACTGAGCTACTGCCACCCAGTCAGAATCCCAGCTGAAAGGTTCTGGCTTCCAACCCAAATATCCAGTCTAGCCCCCTTCCTGCACTTTAATGACCACTCTCCGTACTGTCTAACCCCTACCTGCGCTTTTAATGACCTGTCTCTGTATTGTCTAACTCCTACCTGCTCCTTAATTAGCTGTCTCTGTACTGTCCAACCCTTACTTGCTCCTGGCTCCAAAAAAATGCCATGCTTGCATCAATAGCTGTGGCTAAGTGACTAAATATCTAATATAACAACAGCACTCACAATAATGGTAATAATAACAATATGAACAATATTCTATATATTCTAATAATGGCAGTGTGAGTACGTGGCGCTGACGGCGGAGCGTGCTTACCTCCTGCGGGGTGTCCCTCTTCCACTGCTCCATGATGCGCGGATGCCACCATTGCTCCACCTCGCGTCGGGTCTCGGCCCGGTAGTCCTTCTCCCACACCCCCGTCTGGCTGAAGAGCGTGCGGGCGCCGGCGTAGCGCAGGCGGGGCGCGGAGCTCCGGAGGAGGAGGACACACCTCAGCCGGCCCAGCCGTTGGGGCAGCCGACCAAGGGGACGGAGAGCCAGGCTGCACGCGGACGTCATGTGCACGGTTTTGGCCACCTGCGCACGACACAATGGGGGGGGGGATTACGACGACGGCGCGTTGAACAACGCAGTCATCCTTGAGCGTGGGATACTGGTGGCAGCAGCTTGCCAAATGTGGTTAGTGACCCTTCACGTTCCTGTAAAAATGCCCGAGCGGTTGTAAAAGACGGTAATGGAAGCGCAGCACCAGAGAAATGGTGGGCGGCAGTATAGCTCAGTGGGTAGAGCGGGTGGACAGAGTGGGTCGTCCACTGACCGTAGGGTCGGCGGTTCGATCGCCCTCCTCCAACTGTCCACATGTCGAACCCCACAAATGTACTGATTGTAAGTCGCTTTGGACAAAAGCGTCTGCTAGATGCCCCTTTACCCTTTAGAAAAATGCTGTGGTTTTCCACCTACAAATAGGCCTAAATGCCCCAAAGTCTAACATTAAAAGGGGCGGATTGCAGGTGACACACTATGATGTTTTCTGTCACACAAGCAGCTGTGTGTCAGTCTCTGACCGGTGGTTTGCCACCACCAGGTTGTACCAGTCCTGAACAGAAGTCTGCATGGCACCTGTGTTTGGTGCTGCTGCTGTGGTTTGACTGTAGTGTATAGTTTAGGCACTATGCAAGCGTTCTGCCGAGGTCAAAAAGGTCCCCGCTTAGTTTCATTTCTTCTGTGCTTCAGAAGCGTTCCATGCCAAGGTGATGATAATTGAATAAATAATTTATGTTCCAATTCACTGAAATATCATCTTTGTGTCCATTCCAAAGGTGAATGTACAAAGAATGGAAATGAAAAAGTGTAGAGTGCTGCTTTAAGACATCCCTCAGCAGCCTCCAGCTGTAACACCTTTTAAACACTTCCCTTGAGCCCCCAAGGACAAATCATCCTATTCATCATGTTTGCTGTTAAAGCCATCAACATACATCCCTCTCTACAGATACATCTCTGCTCTCACTCTGCCATCACTCTTTCCCTCTCCTTGTCAGGGATGAGATTGAGAATAAGAGCTACTTTCTTACTCACTTATTTCACTTATTACTTGTTATGCAAATCATTATTATTCAGTCGTCATTTCACTGTAATGTATGTTTTATAACCACAAAAAATCTATGTATAAAATAGGTGAATAATCATAAAATGTCTTTCAATTAAATTGTATTAAATAGCATATACACTACAGCATCTAATTTGAAGTTCCACTGTGGGTCCATTGGACTGATGTAGGTCCCAATGTTGGCTTTTTTTTTGTGTATGCAAGGTGTGCATACAAGGTGTGCAATGCAATGTTTGACCCAAATTGAATGCTCACACAATAATCAAACACACACACACACACACACACACACACGCACACACAATGTGGATGTTTTCTCAAAGTACCCGACTTTGGCTGCAGCAGCAGTAACTAGACCTAGGTTCAATGTCTGATGTGCCATGTCTGAACATTCTACTTTACAATTAATAAATTGTGATTATGTTAAAGCTTCCTAAACATGATAATCCAAACACTAAAAATATTCATTGTAATCATTTTGAACAAGTTTCCAGCTTGTATTGCAAACATTGTGTATGTCAAATTTGATGATTGAACAATTTCTAGCAAATATGACTCCATCCATACCAAAAACATATTTATAATGCACTCCCATTATGTCCCCAGTCAGCAATGAAAATAAAGTTTCCATCTTCCGCTGAAGAGTTTTAGTATTATTAAAACGGCTGCTTCCTACCAGTGTCTAATGATTCATTTAAGTATGGAAGCTGGTGTCCAAAATAGCCTTGAACTTCCCACACAATATATGTCGAAACCAATAGTTCCGACATAGGACCTATGGGGTGTGTTTTATTTGTCTGATGACCAGGTTCACAGCTTTCATTTTGCTTAAACGCAAGGCAGCTAGAGTCCAACCCAAGGAGTGTACATCTCCGGCTGTCCATGACAGGACATTTTGACCATTCTTTATAAACGACCCACGCCGGACAGATCATGTCGAGAGATAAGGTGATGGCATGGAAATGTTTACAATCTCAAATTACAAACATTTTACCTTTAAAATATATGCTCATAGTACAGAGCACCATGCCGCATGCTGCATGCAAAGCCCATCACATATTATTAACAGAACATTGATGCAATAAGAATAATGTGCTATTATCAATCATAATTATTTGTCTTCTCTGTATCGACCACCTTATAAATACTAGACGCTCGTGTCCACGCAGTGAATGTAAAACATGTATAATCAAGCAAGCAGCAACTCACTGTTCTTCCAAGTCGCCTGGTTTATTTAGGCTGTATGTGTGATATTTCATTAAGGCGTCGCACAAAGAGTAAGTTGTTCAACTGTTTAATTCATTGGAATGACCTGTTCTCGTTGCTCAACACTTCGGTACGGGCGGCGCCATCTTGTTTTTAAACAACTTTATCAAACCCGCCTTCAATGACAATGTGTACGCGGGTACGCGGGCGACTTGATGTTACAAATATAACATATCTACAATGAATCTAATATAGATATAATATAAGATATCTATCTATATAGATGTATATATATATATGTATGTGTAATTTCTTATACCCGTTACATATATATATATATATATATATATATATATATATATATATATATATATATATATATACACACATAGATAGATAGAGATCTCCAAGCTCTGATCTTACCAAATAAGAGATTAAGATACAGCTTGAAATTAAACCAAAGATGATGATGTCTGTATCTGTCTGTCTGTGTCTGTCTGTGTATGTGTGTGTGCTTGCATGTGTGTGTGTGTGTGTGTGTGTGTGTGTGTGTGTGTGTGCATAGAGGAAAGCTTCTCACACTGACGTAAGCGAGCTAAACTGGGGGCTGAGCTTCTGTCATACATCAGAGTCAGCGGTGCTGGTGCCCCGGGCAGGATGTGGCTGAGAGGAGGAATGGGAGAGGGAAATGAGTTTTGACTCTCCTGGTTCATCACAGAGCAGCTACAGTACGGAGATGCAGGGAGTTTGGGGGGGGGGGGGGGCTGTGATGAACCTGAAACCTGGTCCCCAGGGGCTCGGTGCTGTGAGTCCCTCTGGACGGCATCCGTTCAAAGTGCCATATGTCCCGCTGGATTAAATCACCACCTTCAAAGACAAGAGATTAATGTGGTGTTCGGATTAAAATATTGACATATGTATCATCCCTTGTTTAAATAATGTAGTGCTTAATGTACAGTGGTTCATATATATATATACTGTATATATATTCCCGGCCATGTCCAGCTGTCTGAGTGGGTACCGAAGAGGGGGGAATAAAGGCATATTCCCTCCTTGCAGCCAGAATACATTGAACTTGAACTGGTGAGCCGAGCGTCCAATCACGTGTGAAGTGAACAAGAGCTGCAGGTCTCTTCTCTGACCGGAGCTCCTCACCCGGAGGCTCCCTGCGACGACTTGGACGTTTTCCTTCATTGTGAAAATGGAATGTTGATGGTTGTCCGTCAGAAGCTTGACACTGTGGGCGGCTGCTTGCTGCCCGGGCCAGAAGCTTGGCTGCCTTTTTAATTTAAAGAAAACATTTTTTTTTTTAAACAGTGTGAGTAACGCGCAATGATGCTGCCATTTTAACTATTATTGTAGTCATTAAAAGTGATCATAGTCATCATAATAGTAATAACCTTAATGTAATAAACACTTCAAATTGCAAGTGTCTGTTTTTTGTTCGAACCATGTGGACGAAAGGGGTCCCTTATATCCTGGAGACATGCTGCCACCTCGTCACCCATGAAAGTGAATGACAGATGTCTGGGACATGTTGGACAACCCCTGTAATATCCCTCTGGTCCGGAGAGCCAGAAGTGTACCTTGATGTAAGGTATGGCTGGCATCTGGAGCCTTATTCGTCGCTGAGGGACAGGATTGTACTGTTCATAAGTGTATTGATGGTCAAGGGGTTCACCTCCAGGGCACTCATCCTGGAATCAATCTTCATCGACGTCCTTTCAGGTTAAGGGGTCATTTGGACCACGTTGGACTAACAGTGGAACAGTTCATGGTGTCAGCAGCGGATTCTGTGGAAAACCAAGATGTGTTCCTTTGAGATTAGACCGGACCGATTCAATTAACAACTGATGAAGTGTCGGGTGAATTCAACAGAACACAGTGCACCGTTCTTTTATTTATATGAATAATGGGTAATTATTAAAGATACGTTTTTTCACCAAGGCTTGATTATATAATTGAATGGTCGAATGGGACTTGTTGAATAATCAAGTTTACAAAAAAAAGAAACATATAATGACTTCATAATAACTGGAAAAGATAGTCAGCCATGACCTCAAACCTCAAACTGTTTCGATATTGTACGATTTGTGATGCTCTGCTGGCAAATCACTTTTGGACGTTTCAGTCAAGTACATTATTTGCTACTGTCAGTGTGTCTAACCCAAATACAATAAAATAACTCAATAAATAACACAGAATGATAGCTTAGGAAAAGGCTCATTCCGGCTTACTGATAAGGCATCCTTGTTGACTGGTTATCACTCTCTTCCCTGCCTTTAAGGACAGGGCTACATCTGATAAGCAAACTAACTGCCAGAATGTTGGTTCAGGGGCATTCGCTTCGATTAAGCGGAAGCATTGTTTTTTCGCGAGCCATTGCTCTCTAAAGGCTCTAACATGACAGCTGTGTTTCCAGCGATCAGGGATCAGCATCCCCACCTCCCCTGGGCACCCCTCCTCCTCCTACCCACCCAATTTACATCCCATTCCCTGTTCTTCCCTCCTTGCAACTCCCGCCACGACAAACAGCCCGCCGTGATCAGTCCCTCAGCGCGTCACAGAACGCGATTACATTTCACCGACCAGAGAACCAGATGACAAACTGCACGGCAAAGTGCATAAGACAATAACGTTGGGGGGTATTGGAGAGGAGGGGGGGGTTGAGTGGGCCTGTCCTGACCTGTCCAAATGTGATCCTCTTGACAGATAGCCGCGTGTGATATAAAATCCTCATCCGCAGATTCAAGCAGATCCAGGAAGCAATCTTCGCACCACCTCCACCTCCACCTCCACCAAGCCCGGCCGCGGAGCCGTCTCGTTGCGTGGTTCCGTCGTTGGGTTTCCTCTAACCGTCGTTCAAATGGGCTGATAACCACATTAGTTCCCGAGGATGTTTCACACGGGCAGCCGCTGCGGGCGCTCTGTGTTCGTCATTGATCTCTTCCAGCGGAAGGCCCACAGGAGCACACCGCCGCGCCGGAGTCAGAGGATTCGACGAGGCCGGAGCTTCAGGATCTGAGAGAATCGCTGGTAACAGCTGATGTTTATATTGTATCTGTTTCGAACGGTTCGTTTTATTTTGTCTTACACTTGATGATTTGAAGGCCCCGTATTCTCCTTGATGTAGACGAGCAGCCTTTCAGAGCCACAGCATCCCTTCAAGTGTACAAGCATTAAGGAAATCCCTATGTCCATGCGTGTTACTAAAATATCTATTTTCCACAATTCTAGTTGACACAACAAAATTGTGATTGCGGTGATCGGCATTGCTATGGCTGAACTCAAATGGCCTGTGGCCTAGTATTTGCCTGCTTTGTGACTCATTACTCCTGCATAATTTAAAGCAGAGAAACCAGTGGAAAGCTACCTATTCTTTGTCGTTGATTAAAATGTATTTTCACTGACATCCATTGTGTGTTGCTGACTGTTTTTCATAAACGAGGTGGCACTGTTATATACGATTCGAAACAAAACAAGGCAAAGGTTATCAAACAAGTGATTACAATTGGACTTGTGTGAAATGACCGATAAGCCAATATGAAACCACATCCACCAATAGCAGTAATGCGATTAACACACCACCAAATCGCGAGCTGCTTACGGCAGACCAATATCTACCCCACTTCTCGTGCAACTCTTCCTCAACTCGGTTGAACCGAAGAGCCAGAGTAAGGTTTGGTTACCGTGGTGATGAGCCCAGGGAGCGCTTAGTTATTGGATGCATAAAAGGGATTACTGAAGTCAGAGACAAACGCGCACCTGACACAGAGAGACGAACGAGAGGGAAGTATGCAGAGAAGCCGAGCGGAGCCGAGCGTCCATCCCAGACTCCACCTCTGATGGAGACAGAGGTCGGTGACGGTGTGTGTGTGCGTGTGTGTGTGTGTGTGTGTGTGTGTGTGTGTGTGTGTGTGTGTGTGCGTGCGTGCGTGTGTGTGTGTGTGTGAAGACACTAAAACAGCTCTTCTTTTTGGTTGAACAAAGAGACACATTTTGAGGAAACGAATCTTTTATACATTCTCCTTTTGGCACAAGAGACTTTTATCTTTGTCCCATTTGCATTTTGGCACTGAAGCAATTTACATTTTTATAGCATAATTAATGAACACCAAGTCATTTACATTTTTCGCTGTTCGCCTGCAGATTGCCCAGAGAGAAGCCTCGCGCAGGAGCTCCGCGAGTGGAAATGAGTGGGAGTGTTAGGGTGAACCAGTAAGACGTCTCAAAGTGGACAGCAAAAGGGGGCAAAACAAGTGGCATGACATTTCTTGGTAAAATCCACTAGACCACTTCTTAAAAGAGACCGGAGAAGAAGACTTGTTCTAATTAAACCCAAAGTCATCAGTGCCTTTTCATGCAGATGGTCCTCACATCAAATGCACGCCCGGGCAGCACTGGAGTAAATTACACCATTTAAGGAGGACAAAAAAACTGTTTATATAAGCGGCAGCATGCGTGTTTCTCTGATGAAGATTAAACAGAATAGCTAATGGTTATTTATCCCCACATGAATCAGATGATTATGTTCTTTTAACTGACTATTTCAAATGCTGAAAGGGAGCTTTGTCTACAAATGTAGGCTGCGTTACTTCCCTACTATCGTTGTGTCAGGGGATTATAAGGGATTACGCCTTCATACTAATTGGGGATCCCCAACACTGTTAGTTCGAGTGAGGGGGTATGCAAACCGTAGCTGGGAGTAATTTGGTGTGCATCTGTATAACCTGCATATCATTACGTAATGTAAGAGCGGGCCAAAACGAATACAACGGACCTGTGGCAGTTCCTCGCCATCATCCACTCAAACTGCCATTGCCTCCTAATGTTTCATCGGGGGCTCTATTCCCTTGAACCGAGCCTAGATGGATTTGCGAAAGCGTAATTTAATTAACACAAAACAGGGATGTGAGTGACGCACGGATGGGGGGGGGGCACGAGGTGCGACTCAAGACCAGGTGTGCTACTACAACGTGTTTTATGAGAAGCTCTCAGAAAGAGAGGAGCCGCAGCTGTGTCCCCGGGTCTAATTGTGATTAGAAACAACCATTTGATAACTGTGCTAAAACAAAACAATACATGAAGAGTGTGTATGTGTGTGTGTGTGTGCGCGCGCGCGCTGGTGGTGGTGGTGGTGGGGGGGGGGGGGTTAGCAACCAGTGACAAAGACCAGGTGATCCATATGTACGATAAAGCCCTTGTGTCATCCTGATTATTGATTATTAATTGTACTCACACATCTCTCTCTCTCTCTCTCTCTCTCTCTCTCTCTCTCTCTCTCTCTCTCTCTCTCTCTCTCTGTCTCTCTCTCCCTCTCTCTCTGTCTCTGTCTCTCTCTCTCTCTCTCTCTCTCTCTCTCTCTCTCTCTCTCTCTCTCTCTCTCTCTCTCTCTCTCTCTCACACACACACACACACACACACACACACACACACACACACACACACACACACACACACACACAATGTTTACTGAGGTGGCATAACCAAGAACAGGATTAAGACTTCATATCTCATGCAATCCAAATCGGCTGTAACAATTAGGGACCACATCTGGAAAAACGGACCATGATGCCACCCATTAGGCCTGCTATTAGTTTACATTGTCCCAATTCAAGCCTCACATATACATTTAGTAGTAGCAGTTTAATAGTAGTAGTGATATTTTAAACAATTCAACATTATGATGAGACACCATGGCACAGTTATAGACCAATCCCACCGACGCTGAACATTTCGATTTGTACAACAGCCTACATTTCATGTTTACTTTTGTTAGTTCACTGTCAATCATCACAATTATGATATGACATGATTGTAAATGGAGACTGCATCTTTAAATCTCATGTGGTTACAACTCGCGTTGTTGTCGCTCTGCATCTCCAAGCAGGCAACGGGAGCCGCGCGCAGTTGGAAACGCGCCGCGTGTCCCCGCGCAGGTGGATCCTTCTCCCGACCCTCCTGCCCGCACGCTCTGGCGCTCGGCGCTCACAGTTCTGACGACACAACGGCTGATGCACGGAGGGGGGGGTCGTGCGTGGCGGAGACAACCCGAAATATGCATTATATCTTCACGCCCTGCAAGACGAGACGATCAAGGAGAAGTCACCATGGTACTTCAAAAACAGAGCCCCCAAAATCCCAGAAGGAGGAGAATGTGCGCGAGTGACGTTCCTATTTCTAGTGGTCGGGTGGCGATGCGCGGCTCTCCAACAGGACTACAGTAGGACATTGGTCTGGTTCCTATTTCTAGTGCTCGGACGTGGTCTGCGGCTCTCCAACAGCGCTACAGTAAGACTCAGTCTGGTTCCCCAATCTACCAGAGAGGATCACTAGAGCTCGGCTACAACACGGTCCCCCCCCAGAACACCATGCACCCGGCAGAGACGCGCCCTATGCCATGCTGAACATCTCGCCGACCCTTCTGTGGGTACTGACCGCCGCGGCCGGGCTCCTCCAGCTATGCCACGGCTGGAGCGACGAGGACCTCCTGCTGCCGCCCATCAACTCGACCAACAGGTTCCTGGCCAACCTGGAGGTGGACGTGCGCTACTCCAAGAGGTCCGCGGAGGAGAGCGAGTCCTCGTCGGACAGCTCGCTGCAGACCCCGTCCCAGTGCAACGTCAGCGTCCAGCGGCTGCTGCCCACCTCGCTGGTGGCGCGCTGGGACAGCAACTTCGGCTTCCAGTGTGACGTGTTCATCTACACCACCAACAACCACGGAAGGGCTTTTTTCTCCGCGTCCTTCAACAGGGCCATGTCGCCGGTGGTGATCGAGCACCTCGGCGTGACGGGGGGCCAGCAGGAGCTGAGGCTGTGCGTGGGCTGCGGTCTCTCCCGGTACAGGAGGTTCGGCCAGGGCAGGTCGAGGGGCCACCAGACCGGGGACTCGATCAATTTCTGCTGCGTGGATTTTAGCCTGGATGAACTCAAGGGGGACAAAAGTTGGAGACTCAACCGAAAGCCCATCGAGTCGACCCTCGTGGCGTGCTTCATGACTCTGGTGATCATCGTCTGGAGCGTTGCTGCTCTCATATGGCCGGTGCCGATCATTGCAGGGTTTTTGCCCAACGGGATGGAGCAGAGACGGCCGAGATAATTCCCAAGTTTCTTATTTTATTTTATTTTTTCTGGAGAAAAAGCCTGTGCTGCCTATACTGTTTGTAGTCATTCCAGCGGAGGTTTGTAAGACATGACGCCAAACGTGGGTTTGGTTTCGGTGGTCATTTAGCCTCTAGAGTCTAGACCCTCAAGGTGAGCTCCTGTCATAACGGAGCATTTGTCTATTGCCTAGATGTGTTTGGTTTTATCCGTGTAGGCCTTTTTATGGGTCGACGTAACTGTGCTACCTTTGATCCTGAAACTCTGTATAGTTTTGGAACTTTATAGATTATTTTACTTTAGGATTATACTATGAATAGGATTTTTACATAGAAGATGTTCTTTAAACCGTGCTGTCATATGATATAAAATATTTAGCCGACTTTAGAATACACATGTAAGGTTTGAAAATATATTCTTAACATATTCTCAGAATATAAAAGGTTTCTAAAGATAGAGATGATGCCAACGTTTATATTGTCCGATTTATAATATCAAGTTCAACATAAGAAAAGTGATCCGTTGTATTTATGTTACGATTATTATAATGACAATAAAACGATTATTAATATTTACAATATCTTCCCAGCGTCATACTCTTATTTCATAACGAACATGATTTTAAAAGTAGCGTGTGTGTGTGTGTGTGTGTGTGTGTGTGTGTGTGTGTGTGTGTGTGTGAGAGAGAGAGAGAGAGAGAGAGAGAGAGAGAGAGAGAGAGAGAGAGAGAGAGAGAGAGAGAGAGAGAGAGAGAGAAAACACACCCAGTGTCTAGTTTAGTAATAACGCTTGTAATAATTGCATCTTATACAAGCAAGGAAGTCTTATTTACGTATTTACGTTTATTTACATTTCACAAAGCCGCACTGATTTCAAATGGTTTCGGTTCAAACACTTCAAAATCCATTCATTTCATTTTGGGGAGGGACTAATTGGAAACTTTTCGTTAAACATTCTTGAGTTCAAAACAGTTGTAATTGCTAAATACAGACTTAAGGGGCGACAGCCTACTGCCTTTATGCACAACCGTGTAAGCGTAGGCCTGTCTTGGATCCAAAGGCGGATGATTCAGATTTAGACACCACAGGACGTGAAACAGTCGTGCCCCGCCTATACCTGGAAGAGCCCTTGGTGTCTCACTACAGGAAGTAGGGCCGGCAGTTGGTGAAAAGACCACAAGCGCCTTGTCTGGAAAGATCGGACATCAGTGCGTCACCATGAAGTTTCTTCCATTATGAAATACAGCCGCCGCTTTCCAGGGTTTTTCAACTTACCATCATCACCTGTTGGTCGAACATGTTCTGCTCGGCGCTCCGGCGGTCTATCGCGGTGGTCCTGCTCACAGCTGCCATTACACATGTGTCAGGTCAGTCACGTCATCTTTGGACTGTTTTGGTTAGCTCACTGCATGTTAACGAGGGAGACAGTTAAGCGATGTAGCCCAGGGTTGAAGTTGTGGAATAGTTATTGCTGCTGTGTGATCACAGTAATGCAGGTGAAGGTGTGTCTGCGCGTGCGCGCGTGTGTGTCCACTTGTTTTTTTTGTGTAGGCCAACACGGAGGTTATTTGTTGAACATCTGATCTGATGTGTGATGAATTGTATACCTGGACTTTAAACATGCACGTTTCGCCTGGGAAACAAATCTGCATTAATTTCTTTGGCCAGGTGGATAAATGTAAGTCGTGTGGTGTGTGTTTGTGTATGGTGTGTGTATGTGTATCTATATGTGTATGGTTTGGTGTGTGTTTGTGTGTGTGGTGGGTGTTTATGTATGGTGTGTATGTGTATGGTGTGGTGTGTGTT
>OMKI01010525.1:0-11037 GCA_900302315.1 Phycis blennoides | reverse complement strand
TGTGTGTCCTCCAAATCTTCCTGTCCCCTGTGGGTTGAGACAGAGGTTGACAATTTCTCACACTTGTCTCAGAATCTATTCTTGAGAAAAAGGCCCTGCTGTTTGTGTTTTGTCCATTTTTGGAAGGGCTTTTCTGGTGGTGGTGGTGGTGGTGATTGTTGTGGTGGTTGTTGGGGGGGGGGACAGCTCCTTGCTGATAATCTCTGGAGTGTTTCTCCAGAGATTGGGGGGGGCGACGGGGGGGGGGGGGGGGGGGGGGGGGGGGGGGGGGGGGGGGGGGGGGGGGGGGGGGGGGGGGTAACAGGGGGGGGGGGGGGGGGGAGTACCCCCCGTGGCAAACAAAGCAAAATGGGTCACATGGATCACTGTGATGTGTGATGATGTCATTCGATTACACGGTCTTTAAAGGTCCACGCGGAGTGTTAGGCGGTGACATTACCTCACGTGGCGATACAACATCAATCATGTATTTTTAATGACTTCCGCGGCTCTCTTGCTGGCCCGGTTGCTCCATGCGACTGGCAAGGCAACGCGGCTCATTGACTCTACATATGGCGCGGCGCGCAGAGGGTCTCAGGGCGGCCCACGCCGATGTGTCTGCGCTCCGGCTCACGGGCTGAAACGAGACGCGGTTTACTTTTTCTGCCGATGTTGTGCGTGTTGAAGCATGGCTGAAGAGCTGAATGGGAGGCAGACCGTGTGTGTGTGTGTGTGTGTGTGTGTGTGTGTGTGTGTGTGTGTGTGTGTGTGTGTGTGTGTGTGTGTGTGTGTGTGTGTGTGTGTGTGTGTGTGTGTGTGTGTGTGTGTGTGTGTGTGCATTTGCACAAGGTCAAAGCCCAACATCAACTTGTATCCCTCACCCTTCTGAGACCCTGAAGCCAAGACACGAGGGTTTTGGAAGAGGTTTTCGTGAGCGTTGCGCTGTGTGGAGCCCGGCCATCGCGGTAAAAGAAACACTTTGATTGACTGACTCACAGGTGACCAAGTTGTGTCAACGGGAGTGATCCGCAGACAGTTGATGGCTTACGAAAATGGACAATCTGTTCCTCCTGTGGAGCATTTATCACGACAAATGTTTGTTTCTCCCTCTTTTTAAGTTTACTTTCCTTCAGCCCCTCAAGCCAGCTTTACCCGCAAAGTAGTTGAGCAGATCAAACTTTGCTGGGAGCTCTCTCAGCTTTCCCCGGTGCCTGATCTACGCCGCAATCAATACCGTTCCAGAAAGCTCTGCAGTTGCCATCATAAGTTAAATTATGACTCTGACCGCGACCAGCAAAGTAACCACCCTGAGCAGACAAAACAATTTAGTCTGTCGAAAGTGTAATGAAAAGGGAGTGTACCTAATTGTCGCAGGATTGAAGCTCTGGTTTGAATCCTAGTCCTCAGCCGCTGTCTGGCTGCGGCCTTTTAATCAGGCTGAGAGGGAGGGAGGGAGGCGCAAGAGGGCCTAGTGTGGGTGGTCCGGCCTCGGGGCTCGTGTCTCACCAGGATGCAGCTGTACGAACACCATACAGTGTTTTTATCACAGTGTTTTTGTAGTGATTTACACAGTGGCCCGGTAAATGACAGCATTCGGGGAGTGGAACCCCAAGACGACGGCTGCAGGCTCTGGACTTGAACTTGACGTTTCAAGCTGAGCTGGTTGGTGGATTTCGCTCACAGCGCCACAGCCTGGCTCCCATCGTCAGCTTCTTCTGTTGATCTGCACGAGGACGCCATGTGAGTCATCCTGAGCGTCTGATACAGGGAGCCATCGAAGCAGTGCAGCGTCTTGGAAGAAACTCGAGACACAATTCTCATTTTTTCAATTTCGAGGAGAGTTAATTTAATCTTGGATAGGTGAACCTGTAAAATGTGCGTTCATGACGGCCTTAAAAATCTATCGCACCCTAAAAATAAGACTTTTCAGACAGGTTGTTTTTTTTTGCCAGTATGTTAATCCAATCATTTTTGAAGAAAAGTGAAGCGCTAGTTTACTGTGTGACCATTAGTGTTACAGCTGTACTGCTCAGGCAACAATCTGTGCTCAGAAGTCTGACAAAGGCACGCGCCTTTATGTCATCCTTCAGAAGTGACACATGAATCACTGCCAAAATACTGCTGCTGTGGGTGGGGTTAACACTCTTGTGTTAAATGTGTAACTAAGAGAGTCTTGAAATGACTTCGATTCAGACACGCAGCGTTAAGTGGATTGTGAAGGTAAGCTACTGACAAGGAGGTAAAACAACACACCTTGCAATACAATAGTGTGGCGTCTGACCACACGAAGTTGTTCCTTGGCGTCATCCAAGCCAACGAGACGACGGAAAAGACGGCGCCACGGCGGCGGCGGTGGGGCGACGTCATCTCGGAGCTGACCTGCGGCACGCACACACGGGTCGGCTCCGGGTTAGGTCCGCGGCTCGGGGTCGCCATGGTAACGGAACCGAGTCTTGTTCACCTGGTTCACCTGGAAACCGCAGCTTCAGGAATCGGAGGCCCCAGCTTGGCCAGATTGCTTTCCGTCTCCCGGCACATCGTGTCCCCAGCAACGGCGTAAACGTAACGTCAACATTTTACACTTGTAAACTTCTTTTTCATTCCACTGTCCCGACAAGAGAGTTCAGCAGGACATTAAGTGTTCTATATTAGTTCAGTTATTGCTACCGTAAGGTCTCATAACATTTGCTTCAACAAGAGCCACTTAATGCAGCCCTCGTGTGTACCTACAGACGGGCAATTTAAGTGTAATATCATATATGCCCCGAGCTTTATGCTATATATCACGCAATCCGACAAGTTTAATATTTGACTACCTCCTAATAAAAACACTAGTAACCCCGTTCTCAGGTTCCTCCCCGCTTCTTGTCAAGTGGTTTATTCTAAGCCTGCTCCGCACCGGGTGCTTCAGAATGTTTGCTCCAGCATTGGTTTGATTCTTCCCAGCCTCACCTTGAAGTAGCTTTGGATAAAACAATGCTTCTGCGAAATGACTTCAGGTTTATTCACCTAGTGCTGCTGAACTTTAGACATTCATTAAATTAAGCCAGGCTGTTGCTGCTTATACCTAGCAGAAATGCAAATATGGGTTTGCTTTTCTATGGGTTTCCAATCATTATTCTATTAAATATGCAGTGTTTCCTGGCTACTTGTCAGTCAAAGCAAATACATTTAAGACGTGTCTGGCTGTGGTGACTTGTGACGGTCATTTGACATAATTTCTGAATAAAGCACATATCGTTTTATTTCCAGCTTTGTTTTACAGTTAGAATACATTAACGTTGTGTCAATATAATGGTGGCCTAAGACGAACCGTTATATTGATTCACCCCTCGGGGCTGTTTTTTTTAACTCTCCACAACCTCCACTCTGACCACAGATAGCAGAGACACATACATACATACTCACACAAATGCTTTGTTCACTAGTCTCTATATAGGCATTTAGAAGAACAAATCCTCTTCCATGGCTTAATAACACATTTGTGAAAACATTTAGAAAATGTTGGCGTTTATCATGCAATTATCTTACGCCATTATAGATTGTCCTTTATTGAGTCAGCTTTAGTTGTTTAGTCAGCCAGAAGAAGAGCATCTAGCTTAATCTAGATAAAAGGGTAATTATCCATACCTGGGTCTTCTCTGCGTGGTTCACTCCCTCCAAAACCAAACTCCTGCCAGGAGAGTGCAAGTGGCTGCCAGGAATGCTGAGATCGTTGTAGCTGACAGGCACTCTCATCAGAGATATGCTGAAATTAGTATGTGGCGTGTTTTTCAACGCAAAGTTGAGTGATGTGGGTACAAGTTGAGTCCTTCTGCTTAAGCCTACTTACACAGTGACTTGATTTTCTTTTGTGTGCATGGACATTACATTTTTCTAATTACATTACATTATTTGTAAAATTGTATCTTCTAAGTGCTAGAAGATACAACTTAGATAAAAGATAGAAGATAAAACTTCTTAAGTTTTTACAGAACGTGTGTGTGTGTATAATTAGCTTGAATGGCTATTCCACTTTATAAATATATTTTTACATGAACACAAAATCTATGCAAACATTTTGCTAAATGAACTTTTCAGACACGTTCACTCGCCTTCAGTTCAAAGGCTATGATCGGTCAGATCAGAGAGTAGAACGAGAACATGGATAGCCAAACTCCTGCCAACCTCTCTTTACGGCTCTGAATCATGCAGCACAGCCTGGCACCTGCAGTACATTCAACAAAGGTCCAAAGCCTTGAAATCCAGTTTTGAATAATTGTTGACCATGAATTTCAAGTCGGGTTCCGTTTTTAGAAGGCTTACCGCTTGGTTTGAGAAGACGCCACTTTTTATCTTAATTTTTTACAGCAGCCATCACTTTTGTTCAATCTAATTTTAAATAAAGTTCAGATGAAAAGAGAAAATGGCTGAATAAACCGAGGTGGGTTGCGTGGATTGGTTGGTGTGACACGACTTGAGGCGCCTCAACCTTTTAAATACACAACCATTTCCTAATGAACTGAAGCGTATGGGTGACTTTAATTGTCATGTTATGCGTTTTACATTCAAACCTAATCACACTAACGTCCTCTAAAACCCATTTTTATGACCGTATTACAAAGACCGAGTCGCCGGACGTACAGCGATGACTCAGTCAGGGGTCGGCCCGCTTGTAATGCAATGCTTTTAAAGTAAGCAGTATGTTCTGCTGCTGCTATCCATCCTTAATGGACACATACAACTCCTCCTCCTACTACTAATCTAGTGGGCATATTACATGTGTGTGTGTGTGTGTTTGTAAGAGGCCCCATCTAGCCTTTTGATATTGTCAAAATAAAGCAAATTGGTAAAAATTCTTCCTAAAGTTTTGACAATTTGGGGATTTTAACGAAAGTATATATAAATATATAAATATAATTACTACTGCGCGAGTGTCCTGTTGATTATACGCAACTGCGTGAGATTCATAATAACGTGGAACAAATGGACATCATCATCATCATCATCATCATCATCGTTTGGTTTGGAAACGTACATGTATGTTGTTTGCCTTGAACACCAACCACAGCTGTCCAGTCTGCTCTGATTGGTCAGCTGGCCCACTGTGTTGGTCAACCACTTAGCGTGTATGTCAGAATTCTTGAGCCCTTGAGTCCGGAGCAGCTGAAAACATTGCCGGTAATGATGGCTTTGGCTCAGCCCTACCTCTTGTAGCCCGAGTGACCGAAACACAGAAACACAAAGTCAGGCCAGACCACATTCAAATAGTCACTTGGTGTTTTTAAAGAAAGTCCATTTCTAAGTCCGCCTTCCTTGTACATATGTAAGTGTGGCAATGATTATTTAAATATTTATTTTATTTTATGACGCCTGTAATAAAAATGAACACAACCTTGAAGACAGCTTGTCTTGCAGATGTTGTAGCTTGCTTGTGGTCCACATTTCCATTGTAATGCATGACCGCTGAGTACCACCTGCGATAATAGAATGGTAAAGTGTAATGATCCATAGGGTTAGTTATTCAATTTGTAAACAAATTAAGCAATTAAAACGCATTTCGCATCAGATGAAAACAATTAGCATCCAAAACTCCACACCGTCTTGTCCCCTGTGAAATCAGCAGCCCACACCTGTAAACACATGTACAGCTAGAAAAAGACTGTGCAGCTAATCAACTTAACACGCAAGTTCACCAAACAATTGTCTATTGCAGCCGTAACATTACAGCTTGTTTAATCACAAACCTAACTCTACACTTCAACAATGTTCAAGACCTTGAGATAGAAAAATGATCTATATGTCAAGACAATTTGAGGTAAAATGGGGCCTACGTCTGATAAGCAAAAACATTTGAACACCATGTTAGCTAGTCAATAAGCCGAGGCCTACGGCTTTACATCAAAACCATTTGAACACTATATTGGTAGCTAGTCAATAAGCCTAGGCCTACGGCTTTATATCAAAACCATTTGAACACTTTAACGCTAACTAGCTTTCGCACTGGGTGTACAGCTACGCTACAACTAGCAAGTCCGCATTTGAACACTTGGCAGTAGCTACTTAGTTTAAAACAACATATCCACAACTAATAAAACGTACTTACAGGTTGTGACCCTGAATCTACAGATTGGGACTGAGAGTGGAGCTGCCCCGACTCTCAGGAGCAATCATCGTGAAGATCCAGCGTTGGACGTTTTCCCGGTTCAGGAAGCAGTCCTCAGTCAAATGAAGGTGACACAACAAAAAACGGTTTCGGCTGTTCTGCCGAAGAATCCTTCACTCACAAAGTGAATTTGACACTTGAATTTGACTCAACTTGCCACCGACGACAACAGCGTCGGCTCGACATGGCGTTGCCACCAACCAAAACTCCTCTTGCCCTCTGCTCTGACCGGCTTCGTTTTGAGGGCGTGCCAAGCTAGCCGTGAGGCGGGCCTCGTGCAGATGTTCCCTGGTGACATTGGAAGTGATGGCTTGAAGATTGCAAACGATTCGTTTCAGGCGGTTCAGCAGAGGGGTTTTCTGCGGGAGAGTAGGAAGTCCCTTTGGCATGGCCTTTGGGCTTTGTGACTTAGCAACCCTTTTACATAGACGAAAAACCTATATCACACACTAAAGGGAAGGGAAAATCGGAAAAAAAAAACTGAATATGACCTCTTTAAATGCTAAATAACACAGTTCTCTCTGTACAGTCTGTTTAATGCTGTCTACAGTGCGTCCACCAGCAGACTCTACCAGTGAAGTGTTCCTCCACCCTTCATTCTTGCGCGGTGGAACCGCATTCCTCCACTCCAGATGGAACATGGGTCTACAAATCGGCGTTATTGGCGAGAGGGAGGGCGGGATTTCAGAGGAAGCTATATTCGTTTCAGTGACAGAGTTTAGCAGTGAGAAAGAGGGAGGGACTTCTGATAGACGGATATCATTTTCGTATTCAACGTATTTCGAAAATACTTAAATACTCTTAAATACTCAAAATCTTTGTCCAAAAAGCTAGTATCCTTGTCTGTGTTGTCCTACTTATCGTGTTCTTATTTTTCTTGCTTCGAGGACTGGTAACCGCCATACGCCCCTTGTATCGGAAGTAAAAACATGGAAATCGCGTTGCGGTAACCAAGCAGGGGAGTCACTCGGACTTGGACTTATTTACGATACCCACACCACACCCAGTCCCACGCTGAGCCATTTTGTTGTATCAATATTTCACGTTCAATAAAATGTGCAATATCCCAGTTGCATGCTACAGTATATTTTATGTACATGTTTGTACATTCAAATATATTGATGACCGTAGTGTAGGCTATATCGATTTTTTAACGCAACGGAGAAAATGAGGGAAAGAGACAAGAACAAAAATATGAGCCGCGTTTCAAATTCCAAACATCTACGTCATAAGAGGCGGACCAGCCCTCCGACGTGAAGCCGGCGCCCACCTGGACCGACGTCCTGTCAGTCAGCGGCGCCGCGCGCGGCCAGCAGATAACGTCTAAAGAGCGGTCAGCCGCCTCGCGCTCTTCCTGACCTTCGCTCGCGCGGAAGTTGAGTGGAAGTGGCGTCTGGCATTTAGTCTGACATTTCCATTACCACTTGATGATTGACCAACAAGGTCGGCGTACCGGACGACGTGAAGCCCATGTCAGTTGTGTCGCCCGCAATCCATGAAAGTAATTCGGAAGAGAGTTGAGGGAGTGTTAATTTGAATTGCAGGCTCGAGGCTTCCCGCTTGACCGCCGAGCCCTAAGTAATCCGCGTTGTCGTCTCGTTACGCTCTTGCATCTGAGTAGATATGATCTCCCATTTGCTTATTGCATCTATTGCACTCACTTCGGTCGTTCTACTCCCCGCGTTTCTCGACGATTTGCAGAAAAAAAACGTCTTGGCAGCAATGCAGGCTGTGTGTAGCTTTAATAAACCATAGCGTATTTTTTGAGTGGAGCATTGGTTTTGTGCCGTAAGAGCGCCGGGAGGAGGAAGACTCCCCGTTTGTGATGCAGCCCGCGCGACTGAGTCCCCAACTGAGCGACTTCTTGAAGCGGCTCTAGCGCAGAAACACCGCGCGAGGGCTATACATAGAGAGGCCGGGGCGCGCGAGGGAAGGGTAATAGATGGATAGAGGTATTTAGACAGAACGGAATCGAGAGAGGGAGGTAAAAATAGAAAGAGATAAAAAAAATGGAGAGAGAGAGGGACAGAGAAAGCGGGTGAGAGAGAGAGAAGAGGGGGGAGAGGAAGAGAACGACAGAGAGAGAGAGAGAGAGAGAGAGAGAGAGAGAACGAGAGAACCCCGACGGACAGACACTCGCGTCTATCCAGCTGCCCCTGCAGAAGCGCGCGAGCACAAATAGGTTACATGAACACATGCGCGCAGAACACGCGCACGCGCGCACACTCCTTCGCTGGCGCACATGTACCAGCGGGAGACGGGAACAGTTGAGAGCGGGTCCCGCGGTTTACAGGCGTCCGAAGCCCATGTGTGTGTGCGTGCGTCCGCGGCGGCTGCCTGCCCACCTCCTCCTCCTCCTCCTCTGTATTCTCCCAATGCCTCACCCGGGACAGGAATAACGGAATACCCGGAGCTTTCACAGCGACGATTGTGAATGTGAATCCCCAGCAGCGTATGCACGGAACCACCACATATCGCAGGCGCCGCGGAGTAGGACTACATGCAGCAGTCAACACTATGACGATTGGATTACAACAGTGATGTTTTATTCGCCAGCCTTTTGGTGAAGTTACAACGCGGGGATTTCATTCGTTCGTTTTTTGCTTCTTCTAATTTTTTTTGTAATTTTTTTTTGGAAACGTCGTGGGAATATTTTTCTCTCGGCGTGTGCTCACCCCCGGTGGATGCATGGTTTCGCAGAGGAGGCGCACTGTTGCGATGTGCTTTCACACCACTGTTCCGGAGCTATGTGGAAGGGAGACGCTGTAAGTAGCCCGTTTCTCCTACCGTGGTCTCATGTCTAATTGCGTTGAATGGGGGCTTTTTTTTTTGGATGGGGGGGTGAGGGTAGGCTATGCACGGGGCTGGCCCCGCTCCTCCTGAGCGTCGGGGCGCTGTGCTGATTTTACGCATAGCCATCACTTATCCAAAGTGCGGCATCCACAGCGCGATGAGGAATGGTACGAGTCCACCCCCCATTCACACATGCCCCCAACCCACAAAAACATTTTAAACACTCCTGATATACTATCTGAGCAAAACGCTTATCGTGTTCTGTAAACAGCCTTTGGGACGCGTTTGATTCCAAAATTTCGGATCGTATCGTAACGTTGGCGCAATGAGGACGACTGTTTGATTTTTTTTTATACACGGAGGATAAACCGCTCCCCAATTACATCAGTATACTCTCTACGCGGGGTTCGGTGAAATAAGTCACCCACAAATGATTCCATTGACGCGATGTATTAGAGTGCACGGGGTTTCTTTATTCCACACAATGTACCGTCAAACAAGTGAATGGAACGAGAACGAACTTGATAACGTACGGCGTATTCGAACGAGAAAAAAAAAATGTCCAATGCTCCTGGGCAGAAGGAATTGGCGTGGCTTTGGCTCGTCACTGTTTGCATCGCGTAACTTTAAGTTCGCCTCCCTATCCCACGCATGAAGAACACAACGTCAGCATTCTCGAGGTTCAAAATATCGTGTCCAGCTATTGATTCGTCTTGTGCGGCGGACAGGCGTGCGTCACACGCTCCTCTTTTCCACACGCCGAACCCCCCTAACACACCGACACAACTGAAAACTGGCTTTGTAAAAAAAAAACAAAAAAAAAAACAACAACCCCCCACTGTTAGGAATAGGTTGATAAAAACGCGAGTATCCAAATTGCGCCGGTAGGGGTCGCAATTGCATTGTATTGCCGTCGCCGGACTTAAATGGTTAGCTCCAAATGCATTTACATCCCCCTATGCGACCCCCACCCCTCCGCTTCCGTGCTCCCGATTCAGTCACGTGGTTGAATCGTAGCTCTCGCATCTGACTGCGCGCCATATCAAATAAAAGGAACGAACCGACGTCTCTGCCTAAGTGTCCATGGTGGTGGAGGGGCATTGGGATGGTTTTTAAATGAACTAGCCTATTACCTGGCCGCGTGCAGGCTAGCAGTGGGGCTCACAGAGTGTAAAGAAAGTGCTTAGTATTCCTTTTTCATAGTTTTGATAGATGAAAAGAAGAAGGGGAGCATCAGAGCACCATTACAGAACGGCTGCTGACTCTTGCACATTAAACGAGTGATAAGAGGGGGGGGGGAAATGAGCGAGCAAGCAATAAATACAGTGAGAGAGAGGGAGAGAGAGAAAGAGAGAGAGAGAAAGAGAGAGAGAGAGAGAGAGAGAGAGAGAGAGAGAGAGAGAGAGAGAGAGAGAGAGAGAGAGAGAGAGAGAACGAGCGCATTAGCCACTCGATGATGTATAAATTAGAGCAGTCTCTTTAAACGGCAGTGATGCACAGGTGTTGCACGGGCCTCAGGTGCAGCAGGGGCGAGCGAGAGGAACAAAGAGCAGGCAAGAAAGACAGCGAGAGGGCTAGTAAGGAGAGAGCGAGAGCTACACCATCTCCATATCTATTATATAAGGGCCCTCCTTTCATCGTTTTACATGCTCTATCAACACCCCCCCCCCCCCCGTTTATTTTCAGTAGACGCACGCAATGACCACACACAACCACACGCACACACACACATACACACATGCACAAACACGCACCAATCCCAAACACACACACACTCACACACACACACACACACACACACACTCACACAGCAATGGTGCGCGTGCGCTGGGTGGGTCGGTGCCGTCGAGGTGCATGCGGCAGGCGGAACGCGCGCGGCAGGCCGGGCGCTACGGAACACCGTGACGTCCGCCGGGTCTCTTCCTCCTCCTCCTCCTCCCCGCGCACGCACAGCAGATGGACGGACGGATAGCGGGCGAGGAAGATGGCTATCTCAATTATGAAGAGCGGCTGCGTATCACACATGCACGCCGTCACACATGCACGCCATCACACACACACACACTTACGCACACGCACACACGCACACACACACACACACACTTATGCACACACACACA
>OMKI01010524.1:0-14795 GCA_900302315.1 Phycis blennoides | reverse complement strand
GCCCTGTACGCCCGGATCCTGCGCTACAAGGGCCTGGACGAGAAGAGCAGCCTGCCCGCTGAGAGGATGTGCTTTGAGACCAGCGCCAAGACGGGCTACAATGTGGACCTGCTGTTCCAGACGCTGTTCGACCTGGTGCTGCCCTGCATCCTGAGGAAGAGGAGCGAGAACCAGAGCTCGCCCACCGTGGACCTCCACGCCTGCAGGGAGAACCCCAGCAAGAGGAGAGGGTGCTGCTAGTGGAACACACACACACACACACACACACACACACACACACACACACACACACACACACACACACACACACACACACACACACACACACACACACACACACACACACACACACACACACACACACACACACACACACACACACCGCTGACAGACAACTTAATGTTTTTTTAAACTCTTAAAGGATGTGAGGCCTCTGGGACTCTGGTGACCAGAGGAGTGTTCAGAGGAGTGTTCAGAGGAGTGACCAGAAGAGTGTTCAGAGGAGTGACCAGAGGAGTGTTCAGAGGAGTGACCAGAGGAGTGTTCAGAGGAGTGTCCAGAGGAGTGTTCAGAGGAGTGTTCATGGGTACAGTGAGAGGATTTCACAATATTTGCAACCACATGTATTACAAAATATTCTTGTTCCTTCAATGCGAAAATATCACTTTTTATTAATGGCACTAATTAGTATTTTTAGTTTATTAGTTTTTGGGTGGGTGGCGTGTAGTGTGTAGTCCTGTTTTTAGGGTCTTGCCATAACATGCTGAAGTTATTAACTTAGAACTTGTTCCTTTATGGTTCCTACATTTCAGAGACTCACAATCTGCACTACTTGATAATTATACATATCCCTGTTTTTTAAGATGCTATGATAATAAAGATTTCTATTTTAAAACAATGGATCATTATTGTGTGTGTATAGTGTGAATACCACTAAAAGGTTGATTCAGTTCAGGAAACAAATGTATTAGAAAACATTTTTTAATCTTTCTTTTACAATGCAATGTATCTGTCAGAACATGATTGACACGTAATCAAATGTACTAATACAAATCCGTTTCCTAAAGTAGTAAAACAAAAGGTGAAATGGGGTTAGGAAGGAGTTCTCTGTGAGCTCCAGGTCAGCTGATCCACTTATCAGGCAGTGTGTGTGAATTTGAACTTTAGTCTGTTTGCTGTGCAGCCAGCAAGAAGGAAGCTCCTCTTGGAGTTTGAACTGAAAACATCAAGTGACCAAATCACCACCAAGGAGAAGAAAAGGAATCAAGCTTGTTCAGTCGATATAAATATTGGACGGAGAATCAGTGCATTGTGTCTAACAAAGTTATATATATATATATACTGTATATATATATACACGTATGAACTTAGACCTGTAATAAAAAACTGTTCAGAGACAGTGGATAAATGTGTAAAACGTGAAAATAAGTTTAATTTTCTGATAACCTCGGAGCGAGAAACAATAATAATACTGTCAAACAGTGTTGAGCCGCAGAGTTAAGCTGGGTTAGTGGCCTCACTGGGACCTCCTGGAGGAGGAGGAACGAAGCATTCACACGTCTGCTTCAGTTGTGGCTGACTTGTTAAACGTTGCATTGTGGTCGAGGTATTAAATTAAAAAGCACCATTATGAACATTAAACCCAACAAATGGTCAAAAATCACTGCTGCTGACTTGATGATTGGGCACCCATTATCCATAGCCCCTTGTGTTTGTAAGCCAGAGAAGTGAGCTGCTGTCAAAGGTGTCTCCTGTACACTGATCTGAGGTCAGTACTTCAAGCTCCCTCTTGGTTCACGGGGGATGGATATGGAGAAGGAAAGATTATTGTCTTTGCAACGTTTGTCCTGCGGTTAGTTTTTCTGACAGTCATGAAGTTGGAGTGTGGATCACAGGTTCTTCATGCACACCTGGCAGCGGCTGATGCGTGAAAGGAGCTGGCCAGCTTTGAGGGTCTCTGACGAGGGCACACTCTGGAAGGAATGCTCGATGGACGTGAGCCAAAAGCTATGCTTGTTGGCGAAGTAGTGGCAGGTGCCCTTGGCCCCGTTGCACTCGATGAAGGGCGTGGTGCGGAAGTCCTCCAGGCAGGACCCGGGTGACGACAGCGACTGGCCTCCGCCCTCGTCACCTGCTGCTGTGTGCTGGAGAGAGGGAACAAGGCGTGAACACCTGAACACCTGACACAGGGCGGCTTCCTAGGCAGGGTTTGATTGTTTAGCTCGACTCGTGTGTTGTGTTTAGGCTTCCAAATGAAACAAATGTAAACTTGTATTTTCTATGACTGAATGGGAAAGGAGCCTGAGAATTCAACAGGCCGTGGGAGTTTTAGTGTCAACCATCAAGTTGTCGACATGTTCTCATGACGTCCTTTAGCCCCGCCCCCCCAGGGATCAGGCTGCCGCGGAGCACCGATCACAGCGGGGCGACTCACCATGAGGAAGGAATAGCCGATCCAGAGGCTGCGCCAGCCCCCGGGGCACTGGGGGATGGCGGTGTCCTGGCTGTGGATGGCGATGGCCACGGAGGGGGCCTCACACACCGAGCAGCGGCTAATGTACTGTCTGATGTCTCCCTCCTCCACGGGCATCATGGGGAGTGGCGCGGTGGACGACAGCCAGAAAGATTTGTCGTTCCTGCTGGCGTAGTAGCACAGGTCTCCGGGGTTGCAGTACAGGAAGGGCATGGTGCTGAACCGAGGCAGACAGGAACCGGCCAATCCTGTGAACGACCACTTAAATGATTCAGCCATGCTGACACAGTCACAGTGGACATTAGTGTAGAGGAATATGCAAGGACTGTGTCTTGCTGCACTGAACTATCAAGTGTTTCTAGGCATGTTTAATGTTCACCATTCAGTATTTCATTCAATGACCAATGCTAATATATTTAGTTGGTTTAAAAAATATGTGGATTTAATTTCCAAAAGCACATAAGCAGTCATCAGACATCACACCTCTCAATGTGGCTCTCAAGTGTCCTTCTCTTTGAGCATCATTGTTCTGAATGTCAGGCCGCTACACGTACCTAGATCCTGGTTGTGGGCCTTCTCCTGTCCCTCAAAGTACAGAAGACTGTATCCGTCCCACAGTTTGGACATGCCAACCGGGCACATGGGACTCTGCTCGGACTGGCTGTGCTTCACCAGCAGGTAGCCCACACTGACACTACGGCCAGGCATGCCGGGTAACCCTGGGACTCCAGGGTGACCCCGGTGACCTACCACACAATGGATTGGTGAAATATACATAATTACATATATATATATATACATATACATTTATGTATAAATACATATATAAAACAACATACTCCCTTCAGAACCCCAGCCTCACCTTCATTGCCCTGCAGACCGTGATGACCTAACCTTCCATCCTCCCCTCGGAATCCAGGAGTTCCCGGCATTCCACCGATCCCCGGCATTCCCTTCTGTCCTTTGGGGCCGTACAGTCCTGTCGAAGGGAGACTGGAGTTACTCAAGGTCTGCATGTGGCTGCCTGCTGCATCGACTCCAGAGGAGTTCAGAGCAGAAGAAAGGCTGACCTGAGTCACCAGGGGGTCCCTTGGGTCCTGGTTCCCCGGTCTTCCCCTCCGGTCCACGGATCCCCTGATGTCCCAGAGCCCCTCTCTCTGCCGGAATGGCGATGGGGAGAGGCAGAGGACCCTGGCTGCCAGGTACCCCGGGCAGCCCTGCAGGAACCACCACGGGGTCAAACACAGGAAATGCACACAACAAGAAGAAGAACTGCAACTATGATGCGGTGTGGAATTTCCATTCTTAATGCTTGTGTCATGTGATATGCAATGATGGAATTCACCTGTGGGTCCAGTATTTCCTTTCGGACCAGCTGGTCCTCTGTCGCCTTGGTTACCAGCTCTCCCAGGTATTCCCATCAACCCTTGCTCACCTTTCACCCCTGATAGACAAAAGCATTGCATCCGTGTACCGTGTTGAGATCATACAGATGACACAGTTGTATGTGTTGAGAATATGTCTCAGATCTTTAGTTGAATAGCAACCTTTCGTTAGTTTTACTAACGTTCCCCAGGAACATCGGGGTCATATCTACAGCTTAAGGTCTTCAAAATCAGAGGTTGTCCATCTACCTTTTTTCCCTGTTACACCAGTGTACCCCCTGTAGCCTGGTGACCCATGGTCTCCACTGAATCCTTTTCTACCAGGAAAACCCAGTCCTCCATCCTGCCCCGCAGCACCCTTCTCCCCAGGAGGGGCTTCCAGGCCAGGAAACCCCCTGGGTCCAGGAAATCCTGACGGATGGGAAAGAAATAGGAAGAAGGAAGTTAGACTTCCTGGAGACTCACAGGACGCTCACAGACAAAGCGGATCAAGAAGAGAGGACCTTTCAGTCTTTATTGGTCATTCTCAGTATTTTTTAGATATGGGAACGAAATTTGTTCTCTGCATTTGACCCATCCTATGGTACATAGGAGCATAGGAGCAAACCCTTACCTTGCAGTCCTTTAGGTCCTGGGAAGCCAGGGCTTCCAGGGGGTCCCGGTGTTTCTGAGACCCCGTCTATTCCCTGGGGACCTTGGAACCCTGGTGGTCCTGGTTGGCCTTGATCCCCTGGACACATCAAAGAGGGCTTTTTCATCAGACAGGACTCTATAATCTCTGAGAAATGCTGTTGCAGTTTTAAACACAACAATGTCTCCCCATAATTAAGTACTTTCAACAAATGACTCAACAATTACCAAAAAACATTACTACTAACATAATAAGCAACATTCACGTGCTCCTATGCTTCCAAAATGAAGGCGTCCATTGCAATTTAAGAGGATAGCTTCAACAATTCTTTCAGATCAGTACAGATCAGCTGTGTGTTCAAACGCTTCCTGACCAAACCACGGCAGACTGGTGATCTACCTGGAGGTCCTTGAAAGCCCTTCAGACCAACCACCCCAGGCACACCAGGCTCGCTGTTGGGGACGCCAGTCTCTCCCTTCTGCCCTTTGGCTCCAGGATCCCCTGAAGTTCCATATATATCCACACCTGATAGCACACAGTGGTTGAGTTAGAGAGGAACACATACATTGATTGATTAAAGCAGGAACCTCAATGTCTTTTCGTAGCGCTAGTTCTCCCAAAATGTTGCATTAGACAGGGACACAGAAGGAACATGGCTCATCCTCTAGAGAATGTTACTGACTTCATTATTCCAGAATACCAGGAATACCAAAATATTCTTTGTTCTCCTGTGCTGTGCAGGTTTGCGATAAACGGCACATAAGTACACAGATACATTGTGAATAAAGAGAGAAGACTGAGGAGTACCTTGGAGTCCAGTGACCCCCTTCTGCCCCTTCAGACCATGTAATCCATACAGCCCCTTTAGGCCGGGGAAACCTGCGTATGTCAGCAGCCACACAGGACAAGAACAGTCTTATACACTATAGAAGCTATATATAGCCTGGCTAGCTAGAATGGATAGTAATACATTAATATAGGCTGACACATGTATATCATGGTGCATTATCATAACGGTGAGAGCGCTTCAGTGGTGTGTATCCATCACCTTTCTCTCCTGTGAGGCCGTACAAGCCTGGCTCCCCATCGAGACCAGGGGTCCCCGGCCAGCCCCGTTGACCCTGGTTACCAGGAGAACCCGTCTGGCCGTCTGATCCTGGAGAGTAGGGTGAGAACAAGGGCTGAGGAGACTGCTGCTTGCAGAAGTGAGCCATGGAGTCCATAGACCACTTTAGCATTGATCTCAGATGAAGTTATGCTCTGAAATCGTCTGTGTTTCTTAGAACTATCATGGTGATCATGGTGTGGGTCAAACTCAGCAGAAGAGGTTCCATCGTTACCTGAGGCTCCATGTAAGCCCATATCACCAGGCTCACCGCTCATCCCCTCGATGCCATGGAAACCAGAGCTGCCCCTGTCTCCAGGATGGCCAGAGAGTCCTTTCTCGCCTGTGATGAGGGAATGTCATTTCATTTTCAGTTTTACATTCAATCAATTTCCTGTCAATATTGTGATGATTGAATGTGGGGGCTGTTGGATGAGAATCCTCACACAGGGTGGATTTTGTCAGGTTCCCTTTTGGAAGAAAAGGGGATTAGCTCAATGAGCGGTGAGACTCACCCAGTGGCCCTGGGAATCCAAGCTCTCCTCTCAGTCCTGGTGAGCCTGGAAGGTCTAGACGTTGGCCTTTGTCCCCTGAGTAAGAAAGGGAAAATATATGAATAGCTATTTGTAACACAGACCGGTGTTGTCACTGCATGGTGCAGTGGCTGTCTCTCTGTGCTGAGCGTGGGCGGCGTACCTTTGAAGCCCTTCTCGGCAGAGACCCCTGGGGCGCCATAGGCCCCAAAGCTGCCCTTCTGCCCCTGAAAGTGAACAACATCGCAGCTGACAAAAGGGACTGAATAATAGTGAGGGTGTAATCCTGAAGATTGTTAAAAGTCTTGCTGTCTTGATGGTAACATGAGTGTAGAGGTGTGCAGGTAACGGTACCAGGGAAGGTAATGGTACCAGGGAAGGTAATGGTACCAGGGAAAAAGAAATCCTCCAAACCAACCGCACCTTGTTGCCATTCATCCCATCAAAGCCGCCAATTCCACGGATTCCCGTCAGCCCCGGAGTTCCTTTGGGACCTGGAAGACCCTGAGCTCCTGGGTTCCCATGGAAACCTTTCTCATGGCTGGGGTCTCCAGGAAGTCCGTGAAATCCTCCATAGCCTGGGACACCAGGATAGCCCTTGGGACCTGGGGAAGAGGGGATGTGGTCAGAAGAATGCCCAGGGTGGGAGACGATGAGTCCTGATGATGGACCCTGTCCTGGAGCCACACTTAGATGCAGGTGGCTAACAAAGCTGAAGATAGATTCTATTACCAAACTGAAAATGTATTTTTCACAAAATATTGTCTAAATGTCTGGGATAAATTCTGGGATACAAAGTTACATTTCCAAGTACATTCCCTGGTCATTCTAATGAGTGCACACATGAACACATCTGCAATCAGACAAGAGAATATGACACATTCTTAAATGGTATGTAAAATGTTAAATGTATACTTTGCAATTATGTAATATCTTCGGTTGAAAAGTTGAATGATAATGTAAATTCTTCTTTGGCTCTAATGGTTCTAAGAACCATTGCAAATAAAAACATGTGATGGCTCTGTCAACTGAAAAGCTTCCTAAACCCTGGACTAGACCTACGTACCTCTGGGTCCAGGGAAACCCCGTACTAGAAACCCCGTACTAGAAGCCCTGGACCGGACCCACGCACCTCTTTGTCCAGGGAAACCTGGCTGTCCAGGGAACCCGTCCTCTCCCTTGGCTCCCTTCATGTCGGCGATGATCTGTCGCGGGATGTGTGGCTTTTCCCCCGGTCGGCCCCTCAGGCCGCGGTCACCTGGGAGACACAGCCGGTGCAGGGTCAGGCCGGCAGGTGAGCAGGTGAACCACATCGTGTCCAAGACCCACAGGTGTGGATCCAGCACCAAGAAGTTGGTCTTCCCCCAGACTCACCCTTCTCTCCCCCGCGGCCCATGTTGCCTTTACCACCAGTCTCCCCTGGCAGCCCGGGCTCGCCCAGCAGCCCGCTGAAGCCCTTGATCCCAGGCTCTCCCGTCAGGCCCTTGAAGCCCGTCATGCCGGCAGAACCTTTACTTCCTGAGGGGAACAGGAGACCAAACAACACTCTGAGTATCAGCTCATCGGCCACACCCTCGATTTGTGTCTTCATGATGTGATCATTTAGTATAGTTCCTGTAGCTCCACTTCAGACCAAGACCAGAGACCACAGTGAAGGTGGAACCAACCCTTGATCCCTGGATTGCCCGAGTGGCCGTCTGGGCCCGGAACACCAGGATCTCCTTGAGCACCCTGCTCTCCAGTTGGACCAGCGTCCCCAAAGTCCCCTGGGGTCCCCTTCAGCCCCGCCGGCCCTGGGGCCCCCAAGTCACCGTCAGATCCCCTCTCCCCGCTGAAGCCTGGGGGTGGGTTGGACATTTAGAACCTGACTTCCTGGCGGTAGGTGAACATAGTTTGATAGGACCATGTAAGACCTTAATGTGTGTAGTTGTGTTCAGTTTCTGTTTTTTCTTCCATTAAATTCTGAATGTTCAAGTAATATTATTGTGTAACTAACCTAGAGTAGGGATGTGTGTGTGTGTGTGTGTGTGTGTGTGTGCCTAACCTGGTTGTCCAACAGCTCCAAATGGGCCAGGTGGGCCGGGCCTTCCAGGAAGCCCTGGATAGCCGTATTGACCAGGAGTCCCTGGCCTCCCTTCCTCCCCCTGCAGGCCAGGAGGTCCAACAACACCCTTCATGCCAATTATACCTGGCATGCCGGTCATTCCTACACATGAAGCAAAATAACATGTTTGAACATGAACAACTTTGGTCATCGGTCGTATAAAATGTGTTCAATATTTGGTAGATATCCAGTTTCCTCTTTCTACTGAGCTGTGAACTTAGTTAGTGCAGTCAGTTCCTCTGTTGTTCAAAGGGAACATTATGTGGTGTTTCTCCACCTGATCGAAAACTCTGTCGTGGCTTGAGGTGTAGCTACAGTTACAGCCATGTCACCTTCAGGTCCTGTTGGCTGAGGTACTGTCTGACACATTCTCAGGCTGGGGGGCCACAATAAAACCATTTATAGAGAAAGATGGAAGGACTCATGGAAGGACTCATGGATGGACGCATTTGAGACATTTCTTTAAAGTAGTAAACAGCTGCTGTAGAAAAGTCTTTTGGTTTGAACCTCAGTTGTTGATATGGATCTACGTTTAGTTCCCACTCTCCAAGCGTCCATAGGTTGGATGTAGATGGTCCGAGGAGGCTGCAGGAATCACCTGAATGACCTGGTCTGCCCGGGTCTCCAGCCAGGCCTTGATCCCCTCGCAGGCCGGGGAGTCCCGGCCCCCCGGGGCCCCCCGTGGAGGCCCCCAGGATCTCTCCGTGGTGCCCCTTCTGGCCACGCTCCCCGTTCGCCCCCGGCCGGCCGCTGGTCCCGGGGATCCCGGACCCGCCCCGCGTCCCGGGCTGGCCCAGGTCTCCCCGCGCGCCAGTGAAACCTGGTTGGTACGACAGAATGTTGTTGTGTTCCAGAGCGTCTCAGGACAGGACAACACCACGGCCTCAATGGTTCTACGTTCCTCTCGGCTTCCTCACCCTGGTTTCCGGGAGGGCCACCTTTGCCCTGTTCTCCTTGTTCTCCTTTCTCTCCGTTCCCTCCATGGAGGCCCTCTGCTCCTTTGGGACCCGGTGGGCCTGAGCACGGTACAGCATTAAGACGGCTCCACAACTATTCACACATCCCCAAGTTACCTGGCATGCCCTCCAATCCCACCAGGCCTGGGGGTCCTGGAGGTCCGGGCGGTCCGGGTGCGACATCACAGTCTCCTGATGAAAACACATCTTTTAGCACCACTGCAGCTGCTATGGATGCTACTGTGAAACGAAGAGGTGGGTTTACTGCTTGATGCCCAGCGTGCCTTTGGTCGTATTGCTCTACGAACAACATGGAACTACCAAGTCACTCTGTTTCGCTTCGACTCTAATTTGTTCTTAGGTCTCACACATTGAGGGGCTTAAAAAACTATGAGGACATTCTAAATACATGTCATGCACAGGAAGTACAGGTATAACAGGAGCAAAGCCCAAATAATGAAGAGAACTTATACCAGCTACCTGTTAGGTCCACCTGTCCTCCGTGTCCTCCGGGAACAGTATGACAGCCGCCTTCCAATGGCAAACAAAGACAGAATGAGCGAGAGGGCCGATGGAGATGAAGGCTTATGATTCGGGTTGTGATTATTAAAAAGCAAAAGCATGATCTCAAACAGTCAGGGTTTGCCTGAGAGACGCAGCCACTGCACCCAGACACGAAGAGAGAGAGATGCATGATGGGAATGATGAGGGAGCAAACGAGGACACAGACACCAGGGGGCAAAGCGTCGTTACCCGTTCCTCCACGGCCCCGCCCACCTGGAGACCCTGAGGCTCAGACCTTTAGTGGACATAAAGGAGAACATGTCTTCTCACCCGAGGTTCCTCTGGGGCCCGGGGGCCCATCGTAGCCCGGCAGACCATCGTCCCCCCGGGGCCCGGCCTGGCCCTTGGAGGCCCCCAGGACCTGTCCCGGGTACCCCCTCAGCCCCACGGCGCCGGGAAGCCCCTGGAAGCCCAGATAGCCTTTGTCTCCTGGCAGGCCAACCGGGCCGTCCCCCTGAGGGAGGAACCGGCAGCGTCACTTCATCAGGCTCTCGGACAAGACAAGACGAAGAGGACGGGGCAGCTGTACCCACCTGGGGGCCGCGCGCGCCCTGAAGGCCTGGGACCCCAATGTGACCCCGGCCGCCCTGCGCCCCCGATTCACCTGATGGTCCAGACTGCCCAGGAGCCCCGGGGTGACCTGCAGAGAACATACACACACACACACACACACACACAGACACACACACACACACACACACACACACACACACACACACACACACACACACACACACACACACACACACACACACACACACACACACACACACACACACACACACACACACACACACACACACACAGACACGACCATCAAGCAAGCTTTCTCCTAATTGTGTGGAAGCCTCCTGTGAAATAAAGACCCACCTTTTTCCTTCGCCACAGACATGTCTCCTTTCCTGCCCTTGGGACCGTGCAGGCCGCTGGGACCAGGGAAGCCCTATGAGGAGACATAACTCAGGGTGGGTACTGGCAGGAACCTGGCCATACCATACGCCTCATGGTACAAGGGCCCCAGTACAATATCTTGCAATGTATTCTCTTGTAATGTGATCTGTTGCAATATCTTTTAGGTCAAACAGTTCACGGTTATGGTGAAAGCTCTCAGTGCTCAAGGTAACGCAGGGTGTGTGCAGTTTAAAGCACAGTGACATCCTCCATCTTAGATGGACGTCCACAGTGACATCCTCCATCTCAGATGGACGTCCACAGTGACTCAGACACCATTGGTAGGTCCTACTAAGGAAGCCTGACGGGCCACAAAGCAGCCATAAACTATTGCGTCACCACGGATAAAGTGTCAACATTGTTCCAGCTCTCCAGAGAGCTTCACCACACCAAGCCCCCCCTGAAGGACCTCCAGGACCCACGGCCGGGGGCCCAACGACCACCCCTGACTCCACGTTGATCTGCTTACAGGCAGCCCCCGGGCGGCTGGGGGTCCCGGCGCACCGTCGTCTCCCTGCTGACCGATCTCGCCGGTCATCCCGATGCTGCCGCGCTCGCCGGGGGGTCCGGCGGTCCCGGGCTTGGAGTGGACGATGCTGCACTCACACCGCCCCTGGTCCCCTGGGGTCACACACAGAGTGATCACACAGAGACCCCCGGCTCCTGGTCCCCTGGGGTCACAGAGTGATCACACAGAGACCCCCAGCTCCTGGTCCCCTGGGGTCACAGAGTGATCACACAGAGACCCCCGGCTCCTGGTCCCCTGGGGTCACAGAGTGATCACACAGAGACCCCCAGCTCCTGGTCCCCTGGGGTCACAGAGTGATCACACAGAGACCCCCAGCTCCTGGTCCCCTGGGGTCACAGAGTGATCACACAGAGACCCCCAGCTCCTGGTCCCCTGGGGTCACAGAGTGATCACACAGAGACCCCCAGCTCCTGGTCCCCTGGGGTCACACACAGAGTGATCACACAGAGACCCCCAGCTCCTGGTCCCCTGGGGTCACAGAGTGATCACACAGAGACCCCCAGCTCCTGGTCCCCTGGGGTCACAGAGTGATCACACAGAGACCCTCGGCCCCCCACAACATGCTCCGCTCACTACGGCGAGAAGATGACGTCCCAGCAAACTGGTGCAATAGGGGCAAATACTATTCAAAAATACTTGGCAGATGATTGGATGAACCATCTGTCTGTCACTGTCCACCACGTCACTCTTCACGGGACCCTGAAGGCCATACCACCTGAAGCCTGGCCAGGTGAGAAGACTCTACCTGTGTCTCCTTTATAGCCAGCAGAGCCCGGTCTTCCTCTCTCTCCTGGTGAACCCTTGAAGAACTCCAACCCTGTTGAGATACAGATCACGAGTGAGTCCCAGCTTCAGCTCTTCTCTGAGTGCGTCTGCCCGGACCCTAATGCCAGAAGAGGGATTCTTAGTGATGTCCTGTGAACTCAAACAGGTCAGGCTTCATGCAGAGACTCATCTTACATTCCTTCTGTTACACCCGTTCCTATTTTTAGTTGAACAACAAAATAATAGAGGAAAGTCAAAGGGTCATTCCTTCACAGATTTCTTATTGAGTAAACGTCCATATTATACCAAGTAGCTGTTCAGTGTGGATTGTGAAGTATGTGGATTGTGATGAAATGCAAGCAGATAAAAACACAATATGGACAAAGGAAAGGCACCATGTCCCACTAGAAGGTGGAATGCTTTGCAGGCTGATGGCCACTGGTTCAACTGGTTTAATGGGAAGACAGACTGCCATCAGTGTTTGGTGTAAGCAGGTAGTGTAATTCAATACATCATGAATAGTAGAGCCATCGGTACAAGAAGAGTGGCCATAATATCATATATATGTAAAGGGGGCATTTAGCAGACGCTTTTGTCCAAAGCGACTTACAATCAGTACTTTTGTGGGGTTCGACATGTGGACAGTTGGAGGAGGAGGGGGATCAAGGGGATCGAACCGCCGACCCCACGGTTAGTGGACGACCCGCTCTGTCTACCCACTGAGCTACTGGCGCCCCTATGTTTGTATTGTATTTGCTTCGGTTGGCAGGAGGTTGGAGAGGGATCATTACAGGTGAGGTAGACTATTTGTGTCCTGGATTCTGACACTGTGAGGGAGCTTTTTCCACTGGGCTGACAGGAAGGATGTGGTACTGATGAATGTCAAGTAGCTTTGAAGAAAGATCTCTCTCTAGTGCAGCTTATAGTGACTCCTGCTGGTCAAAGGAAGTGTTTTCCCTCAGGGTTTCATATTAGCAAACAGAGCAAGAAACATTTTCAAAAGACAATGATGGATATTAATGAAAACACGATCTACAATAATATATATAAGAAAAACAAATAAAAATGTGTTTGAGTGTTAGAATGGAGGTCAACATTTTATGAAGGTTAAAACTAAAGGCAAAAATATCCTCTACAATTAGACTACTTAAAGGTCATATTTCCAGCATCATTGTTCATGTTCTTCTGATGCTCTTCCTCTACACAGTGTGTGGTGTCCACCTACATGATCCTTTGGGTCCTTGAAGTCCAGGCAGTCCTGGGAGGCCTGAGTACCCTGGAGGTCCGGCTGTGATAGCAGGAATCCCTGCCTCTCCTCTGGGGCCCTCATCTCCAGAATCCCCTTTGCCACCAAATGGCCCGAAATAATCCCATACTGTTGGAGAGACGATGGAGAACAACAGTGTTCGTGGTGAGTCCCTCAGGTCATACTGGAGGCTTCAAATCAAACGCCAGACGTCTGCCGTCCCTCCAGGTCAGTCTGCTACACTGAATGTTTGATGGTGGGTGTTTCTGACGGCGTCTTACTGATCTGTTGTGAATCCCCAGCCGGGCGTCCCGGGGGTCCGCGGAGTCCTTTGTCTCCCTCCACCCCTCTCTCCCCCTGGGGGCCGTGCTCTCCAGCTGGACCCCTGGGTCCACCTACCATCACATTCAAAACGTCAAAGAGAAGTCAGGACAACAGCAGAAAGATGATCTTTGATAAGACTGTACAAGCATTAGAGATGAACACAGCGTGGTCAGGCAGGTCAGCTTTATGATGCTATTATGTATCGTTTATATTCGAATGTTATAATACAACAAGAATGTCTTTGTTGAAAGTCATTATTTATACATTGTATGTAAAATGGGGTAGAATCTAAATACCTGTGTATCCTGTTACACAGTAAACATGGATGGCTCAAGATGAACCAAGTTGCTGTCTACCTCACTGGAGTTGTGTTGTTGTGTTGTAAATGTAACGTGTTTGTGACTGTACCCGTCTCCCAGTGTCCAGATGAAATCACATCTCCAGGGTCTCCTCTGATCCCCTATAAACACAAAGTGTGTGTCAGTCCCACAGTGTACCCCAGGGGGCGTGGCCACCCACAGGACAGCCCCTAACCATGGCTGTGAGGCGCTGCATGCTCACCTTGACTCCATACGGACCCCCAGAGCCCGGCTCTCCACGGTACCCCTGAGGGGAAACACATCATCCATCACACCACAAGGCCTGATATCACAGTGCATCATGGGAAACCCCACAGGGCCTTCTATCACAGTGCATCATGGGAAACCCCACAGGGCCTTCTATCACAGTGCATCATGGGAAACCCCACAGGGCCTTCTATCACAGGCACGTACCCTGGGTCCAGGGAGTCCGAAGAGTCCCGGCTCCCCCTGGAAGAGAGACAGAGGTTAGGAGTCCTGGCGGGTCAGAGGCTAGCTGTTATGATAGGTTATGATATGTTATGATGGGTTGTGATGTATAGAGGTGCTGCCGCCCACCCTGGCTCCCGGAGGGCCCATCACACCAGTCTCTCCTTTGTTGTCCGCCTGTAGGAGACATGGTGCACACGTCACGGAGGAGGTCTGTGTGTGTGTGTGTGTGTGTGCTGTAATCCCCCACTGTGATTACCGACGTTATTATTGGGTTATTGGGTCTTTTATCGACAAACTATCAACACCAGCAGGTCTCCACTGCTTCAAGTCTGGTTCTCCGCGGGGGTCGAACCCCACCAGTAATCAATCTCTCCACCCTTCACTCCCCCGCCCTCCACCCTACATCCCCACCCTACACCATCCACCCCCACCCTCCAC
>OMKI01010520.1:0-18186 GCA_900302315.1 Phycis blennoides | reverse complement strand
CCGGCCGATATTCACGTTTTTTACGTGTATCGGTATCGGCCGATACGCGGCTGATTTTCGCCGATATTTTTTTTCGAAATCATTTACAAACAGGCGTCCACACAGGCAGCTCCGTGTTGCTAGAGACGCGTCTCCATGCATTGCCCCTCCCCCACTAGAAGAGCGCTGGAAGCCGGCTCTTCAAGACAACGTTACGTTTTAAACTTTAAGAGTGGAAAAACGTGTGTGGGGGGAAAATGGAAACACGAATGCCAAATGCATGCTCTATATGTGCTTTGCTTGCAACTATAGCTAAGCAAGTTTGTGGGTCCGAATGGAAAACGGGAATACGAATGCCTCGTCTATAAAACGGCTTGCCATTGTGGCTATATGTATTCATACGGTAGCTGTTACGAACATTGGTCATAGGATTAAGTAATGCCGACGTTGTTCCGTGGTGTTTATGTGAGTTTTATTTAGCGACCACCTGGCTGAGGTTTGGACGCGTGTGGTGTGTGTCGAGTGCTGCACGGGTCCATTCTTTTGAGACCCGTCCCCGCAAAGTTCAGCACTAGATCCGACCCGCGATAATATCAAAATTAATCCGCAGCGCACGCCCGGACTCGTTAATATTTGGCCCTGACCAGATCATGTACCAGACATAAGTGCACCGTGTAGGCCTTTCTTGTGTTTAGAGCCGTTTGCTGACGTTATCAATCCAGTTCAATGGTGGTTGAGTTTTTCAGTCAGCGTCAGCTACCAAACAGAAGTGTGTGTGTGTGTGCGTCTCACTCAATGGGACACACACGCATCACAGCGATATGAGAGTGGGTTCTACCTCACCTGTTTTTAATATTGAAGTTTAATAAATGTTCCTTTTTCAAATTGAGACTTGTAACATTTGTTATCATCAGTGTAATTTTTATGATGTATATTGAGGGAGAAAAAGCAGTATCGGCTCAAGAAAATCGGTATCGGCGTATCGGCTATCGGCTAAGGCTGATGAAAAAAAATCGGTATCGGTATCGGCCCTAAAAAAATCTGTATCGGTCGATCACTACTTGTAATGCTATAAAATAAGATATAAGTATTGATTCCAGACAGGAAATGTGGATGCCACAGCAGCAAGTACAGGAGAGTAGTAGAATAATTGAGTTAGTCAAACTCTTTCCCGTAGAGGGTCATAGAAGACGATAGGGAGCTGCTGCGATGTCCTGCCACTTGCATTAGCAGCAAACCACAAAATATGCCCATATAACATGGCTAACAGCACTTTTTATGTTGGTGAACCAAGTGTATATGTTGGTGAACCCAGGTGTGTATGTTGGTGAAACAGGTGCTGAAGGAGCGAGATGCTCTGAAGTGCGAGAGGAAACCTCCAGTGGTGGTGAAGATTGCCCCAGACCTCTCCACTCAGGACAAGCAAGACATTGCCGACGTAGTCACAGAGGTCAGCCTTCATTGTACTAAATGATAACGGTACCATCCACGTTAATGATAATGGCAATGATAATGGTTTACTTCTTCCCTATATAGTGCACTGTTTGGGATGTCAACATTTTGTATGGAACATTTTGTGTGGAAATCGAAGTGTGCAAATCTTGTTCCGGATTTAGTGCACTATTTAATACCCATAACGCACCGTTAATTCACTCTAGTTAGTAACTCTAGTTAGGTAGTTCACTCTACTATACGTAGAGTGTCTGTCACCTTTTTTCCCCTGGAGTATTGTAACGAATGCAATTTCCCTCAGGGATCATTAAAGTATTTCTGTCTGTCTGTCTGTCTGTCTGTAATGAAGTTTGCAACTGAAATAAGTGACAAGTGACAACATTTGTTTCTGCATGGTTCGATATTTCATCGTATTCATCTGATACAGATTGACAGCATCTGCATTTAATTTAACTAAAATAATATACTGTAATTAATATAATACATCTGTGACCAGTCTCTGTGGAGATGGAGAGCTCTGTTCTGTCTGATTGCGCACAGTATACACTAGGGATGGGCGATATGGCCTCAAATCCATGTTGCGATATACATTGCAGCCTCTTGCGATAACGATACATTAGATTAGATTCAAATCATTCCCAGTATTTTTTAGATATGGGAATGAAATTTGTTCTCTGCATTTGACCCATCCTATGGTACATAGGAGCAGTGGGCTGCTATGTTCAGCGCCCGGGGAGCAAGTTGGGGTTCAGTGTCTTGCTCAAGGACACTTCGACAGTTTGGAAGTGGGGATCGAGGGGATCGAACCGCCGACCCTAGGGTTAGTGGACGACCTGCTCTGTCCACCAGCTCTACCCACTGAGCTACTGCCGCCCCTTAAGGCTGCCTGATAGTTTACAGCTGGAAAGCAATTAGGGGAGTCAAACATAATTGGAAAGCTAGGCTCAATGTTATCTCTGAGAATTTATTTGCATTTTTTATCGCAAATATCTCAAAGTATAATGTTTACAAAAACGAAAAATACATAGCACAGCCATATGGAAGTAGACCTTTGTAATACAGTTTGAAAGAAATCTTGACGTTCAGTCGTTTAGCTTCCATTAATTTCACATTTCGGTGTGAAGAAGAATATGACTAATATTGATATCTAGATTGTGCATTCCTATGCACAATAATAAGGACATTATAGAAAGCAACATACCAGCATATTGCACACAGAAGAGAAAATTCCCCACCCACACAATTTTGTTTCAATCAACTTTTCCTTCTAGACGCCAAGCAATGCTGTGGTTTATCTAATTTCCCAATGGAATGTCACACGTGTTACACATGTAGTGCTGGTTTGCACAACTTTCCTGACACAACTATTCGACTTTAAAAGATGACGTAGACGAAATATCTTTCTATCGAAGATTCAAATTGTCAATGATTTGAAGCCACCCCAGTGAAAACCATTGGAGACAAAAACAACGCCTCGTTGAGATTTAGACCATGTATTCTATGAGAAATGTTTGGTATTTCTTGCATCCCCAATACTAGCCATACCCAAACATGATTGATTCTATTAAGTTTAGAATTTGTAAGTAAGAATTTGAAAGTGGCTGAGTGAATGTACTGTATGTGCTGTGGGCAGCTCTACAATCAAATAAGATTTTACCTATTTTAAAAAATAGAATATCAATATGTTGTGGTCAATGATGATATTGTGGCGGGCTGCCAGCAATAAATCAATGTATTTGAACACAGGAGTTAGGAGTTATGCTTGTTCAAAGTTTTCTTTTGCTGTATTTGTTTGACAGGCATGTAACAAATAGGGAAGATCATTGTATGTTTAGTGTAGGTGTGTTTTTGGAAAAAATAGGGTACCAAGTCCAATCGTCATGGCAATTGGGCAAATGGTCTAGGAGGAGATGGTAAAACATGCCTACCTATTGTCAAAGTACACCTGTGGGGCTGTAACACATTGAATGTTCTAACTATTTTGATAAATGTTGTTATTCGGGTAATGAGGAATCAATGAGTTGGTTTGGTTGGCCCGGGAGGAGATGTGAAAAGTTGGGTTTTCAGAAATAAAATCAAAATCAAAATTGCTAAATATTTAGTGAGGCAGAAGACAATTTAGCCCCAATAAGAACGTTGTAGGCCATGAGAAGCTGCATCATCTGAAACAAAGCTTGTGAGTGTTTGGGTCAAACGACACCTGAGATTTTGAGCCTTTTGTAAACTAGGGACTTTGTTCAATTGGTACTGGTTTCAAGATTTGGATGGTTGGTTTTGGTAAAGAATGGAATTGAAGAATAATATTTTTGTTATAAATTGAATGAAGACGAGACATTTTATTTCAAGTTGAATGATACGGGAGATGGGGATGATCTCAAATGTTGATAGGTATAGGGTCAGGTGGGTGAGTTGAATCGAACCACAACCCTCAAGAATAGACACCAATCTACATATATATTCCACTTTTTTCATTTTTTTTCATTTTCTCTTGGTTTCACATTTTCACTTTGGTTCCCTTATAGATTCCCCTTCAAAGAGTTGGCTGTTTGGAACTGCTGTGGAGAAATGTGGAAATGTTGGTTCAAATTGAGCCAGGGGAACCTTGTGAATCAGGCGATTTGGCAGACTAATAATAATTACTAATTAAAGCTCCAAGGAGCGTTGAGCGGGACCTCGCCGACTGCCGTCGGGTCGTGTCGTGGATCGCGTGGCGACAGGTTGTCGCCCGGCGCGGTCCACGCAGTGTGCGGTAGACTGGGGCGTTCACAGACAGACTCGTTGAGGGAATGGCGACTTTGACGGCACGCCCGTTCGCTCACAAACTAGGCAAAAAAGCAACATAATTGAATATGGCCGACTTTGACGGCACGCCACGGCCACACCCTGCATAGAATATATAATTTTTCACCAGGCCTGACAACTTTGCCAAATAAAAAAGACTTTTCGTATATGTTCAGATAGTGCAAATCGCCGGCAAAGTCCCTAGAAATAATAATAATAGGAATAATAATAATAAGAAACGGACGAAAAACAATAGGGACCTTCCAGTTCCACTGGCTCGGTCCCTAATTACTAGGACTGCAAGCAAGCAACCACCTTTTTCAGGTGGTTCACGGGGGAAAAAAGAAACAGACACACAGACAGACACACACACACACAGGCCCACACACACACAGGCCCACACACACACAGGCAGGCACACACACACAGGCAGGCACACACACACAGACACACACACAGGCACACACACACACACAGGCAGGCACACACACAGAAATACACGATAAGATTAAATACTTTAATTGACACTGTGATATCATAGAATGAGATATCAACACCATATGAAAGACAGGTTAAGGTCCTGTATATGTGTGGCAAGTTCCTAGCACCTTCTGATTCCATGTCACAGTATGAAGTACTGAAATTGACACTGAGGTCATAGAATGAGATATCGACACCACATTTTGGACACATGTTAAGGTACTTGGCCTTTATGTAGTTTGAAGTTCCTGCTACCTTCTGAGGCAGATTTGTGGTTGATAGAATAATGTTAGCTGAATAGCATATTTTTAATTGGCCATAACTCTCATAACTGCCATTTTTAATGCAATAAAAAAATCCCTGATAAATTTAAGATGAGGCACGTCCATTGATCATGCTCATCCAAACCATGTGTCATTTGGTCCAGTGGTTATGAAGAAGAACATTTTGGAGGTTTTGTAAAAGTTTTCACTCTACAGAGAAATCTAGCATTATGGGACACCTCTAGGACATTATGTGTCCTAGAGGATAAAATGTTCAGCATGAAAATAAGGCCTGTACACAAAGTTTCATAAAGGATATATGAATATATTTTTTGGGGACCCCATATTTTTTGGGGACCTGCTCTTCCTAGATATCTATTTGGTGTATAACACCTGAACCCAAAAGAAACAATAGGTATCCACAGATACTCTGTGAATACCTAATAACACAAAAAATCTGCAATAACAATAGATACCTTGCACCTTCGGTGCTTGACACTTAAATATAGCTGCAAGAAGCAGTAACCGGTGTCAAGCATGCAGGTACGCCTGAATTTGGAAAATGTACAAAATGGTGAATTCGGTAAGACAACTGCTGGAGGTCACTTGAAGTTATAGAGCCATAGGCGAAACTGGCCAACCCCCTCAGTGTGAGATAGTGCCCCCTATTAAGCCAAAACTCCCTTACTGTTGGAATTAGTCGCCATTGACGGTTTTAAAGTAAAAAATGGGGTGTGAAGATTCAGTGATATAATTTAAAGGAAAACGCCACCGTTTTTCCCTACTGAACTATGCTCCTTCATGATCTTAGACCAGTTGATAAACACCTCTCGCCTGCGTGCGTGCACCCAATCGCTCCGGCGCGCAGCGCTACTTTGGTAGCATGTAGGTTGGCCCATTATATTCCTTAGGATCCAAAGGGGGGTGAAGTTAGAAGCGACCAAGCACTTCCACGTTTTCCCTATTTAAATACGGTTACGTGAGTAGTTACACGACCAAAGTATGGTTTCACAAAATGAAACATGCCAATTTTCTAAGCGGATAAAAAGGATAACTATAATGTATGGCGGAATAACACCTGGGAGCACTTCGAAGTCGGCGCAGTAATCCCCTGTTACTGTTGCCGTCGCCTGCACTACCTGTAGTCGGCACAACTGAGATACTACTATAATAAAGTTATAAATGTGCATGTTGATTCTTAATATAGTATGTACAGTATATAAACAAGGAATATCTAAGACTAAGATATAAAATGTATCATGCCTTGATCACATTTGGAAAATAATCAAGTACAAGTACATCAAAGAAAATGTTTGAATATACTGTATAACATGGCAGGAATTATTTTGTGTATAAGACACTATTTTGCATTACTCGCATTAAAAGCTACCAATTACGTCAAAAACAACTGTGATGATGACAATGTGGCCATGTAGATGTTGACCACGGCCACATATTTTGGAGCTACTATAAATTGATTTCTATTTGATAACATCTTAGGTTATAATGGCCCTAAAACATGAGTCATTATGTATCTTGAAAATATCTCAAGACACTGTAATAGCAAGGGATTCGTAACCTATGTAAAGTTTAACTGGCTGCAAGCAAACAAAATCTTAAAAAAAGGAAATATTACATAATATGCCCTGTTTGATACCATGCCCTGCCTATGTTTGTTTTGTAGCTTCAACTGCCCTACAATAAGTATTTTCTGAAAAAAAGAAGTATAAATATATATCACTTGGATAACCACACTACGTTCCTTTCTTGAATATATTTTCTCACATCCGGTAATGTTTTTTCTTCTTCCTCGTTCAGTGCTTGTGGTTGTTTTGTTCTGTCTCAGCTGGGAGTAGATGGCCTGATGGTGTCCAACACCACCATCTCCAGGCCCCGCAACCTCCAGGACCCCCGCTGTTCAGAGACGGGGGGGCTAAGTGGGAGGCCCCTCAGGGAGCTCTCCACTGACACCATCCGAGAAATGTTCCTGCTCACCAGAGGTATGTATGTAAGGGTGGTTCACCTCCACAACACCACCCATAATACTTTAACACCTACTAACACCACAACACCACACAAGACCAACGCTACCGCAACAACATCCAAAACCAACACGACCTCAACTCTACTCATAATACCTGAACACCATCCATACTATCTCAACACCACCCAAGATCAACCTTACTTCAACAACACCCACACTACCCGACTCTAACCCTAACCCAACACTACTTCCAACCCCACTCATTACACACCACCAATATTACTTCCAACACCTATGCATAACTATCTCAACATTGACACCCCAAACTACACAACACCCAATGCTAAGAGGGCTGCCACGTTCTGGTCGGTTTATCGATATTCTCTTGTCCAACCAAATTGTCATTGATCTGAAAATTGGTAGTGTTACTTTCATTCGTGTTATGCGCACTTTTTAATATTTTTTCTTTGGGTGCGGGAGGGACACCCACCCGGGAGGGACACCCACCCCTGCACCGTTTTTTTTCCTTATTTTCCATGGAGTCAATGATTGTCAGCTAACTAAGCCAACAAAGCCAACAAACCTCATGACATCACGTTCTACACTAGTACAAGGTGGTGCTCCACTTAAAAGGTAACTTAGATTACTCGGGGGCGGCAGTAGCTCAGTGGGTAGAGCTGGTGGACAGAGCGGGTCGTCCACTAACCGTAGGGTCAGCGGTTCGATCCCCGCGATCCTCACTTCCAAACTGTCTGCATGTCAAAGTGTCCTTGAGCAAGACACTGAACCCCTACTTGCTCCCCGGGCGCTGAACATAGCAGCCCACTGCTCCTATGTACCATAGGATGGGTCAAATGCAGAGAACAAATTTCGTTCCCATATCTGCGAATGACAAATAAATACCGAAAGGTCCTCTTCTCTCTCATTATAGAGTTTTTGAGTGGGACTCTACCTTGGAAATGATGCTTATGACGTAGTGTTTCATTTTAACAGTCTGTTTACTCCCAGTCTAATTGCTACATTTGGTCAATACCATATGTTGAAACACATCGTTGGCTTTAGAGCCTTAACGGTTTGAAAGCAGTTCCAAAATGAACTTTGTCGGGGATTGAAGTCCATGCAGGTTAATAGCATCAGAGGAATGATGATTTCAGCGTGTATGTGTACGAGTGTGATGCAAGCAAACAGGGTAGCAAACTTTAAATAAAAAAACATAAATGCTTCAGATTCATCCAAAGCACTCAAACTGAATGAAAATAAAGCATACGATAATGGCTCAAGTAAGATTCTAAAGAAAAGATGCAAGTGCTCAAAGTAACATTCTAAAGAAAAGATGTAAGTGCTCAAAGTAATGATAGAAAGGCTGCTCCGGCTGTGTTGGCTCCCACCATCTAAACATCACTTTGCCCCCACTATTGGACGGCTATCTGCAGGTAGCAAAAGGGATGGGGGAAATGGGCTAAAACTCAAAATCACAATGGATCTAGCGCAGTATATTCAATAATCTAATTATCTACTTTCTTTTATGATAAGACGCATTCAGAATTAACATGTGAATCAAATCAATGTTTGTTGTTTTCCAGGTAAGGTGCCGATTGTTGGGATTGGAGGGGTGGCCAGTGGCCAGGATGCACTGGATAAGATCCGAGCTGGAGCTTCCCTGGTCCAGCTCTATACAGCCTTCTCCTACCAGGGACCCCCCCTGGTCACCAGAATCAAACGAGAGCTACACCAGCTGCTACAGTGAGTTGAGGGCGTGCAAGAGGGTCTTAGTTAGTAGCCCCCCACCCAATGATGAGAAACATGCCTTAAAAGCCACTTTAAAGGACAGAAGGAAGTGTCTATGTAAACCCGATGGAATATAAACCTGACCGGGTCTTCTTTCTTTCAAACAGAGCCTGCTACTTTTCACATTAAGCCTGTAACACACCAAAGCTCAAGTGTAGAGCTCAGCTTTTTGAGCACTCAGAGGTGTATTTAATCCCACACACACTTGCCATCTAGGCCATTTAAACTGTCCCAACAATTATATTGTTAAAAGTAAACTTAATTTGTATAGCTCTTTATCACAGTTCTGGTCTCAAAGGGCTTTACAGGCCATATATTTATGACAGCCCCTAACCCAAGCCCCCCAAAGGGCAAGAAAAAACTCCCTTAATAATCAAGGAAGAAACCTCCTTTCCGAGCTGGTGTGGAGTATAATGGGTGCCGTTATTGACATACATAGTTGTATTACAAGCAAATAATTGAAGTACAATAATAGACAGACAGCATTATGGTTAGATGTGGCAGGGTGGACAACATATAGAAACCCTCAAATCTAGTACCTATTGGTAGAAGGGCTAGGCTTGTGCTGGCTAGCATGTCAATTTAGCTGCAATGAGAGTCAAGGGAAACTCCCCGGAGCAAAATGAGAACATAAAGAGGTAAGATTGGATTTGAATTTTGAGCCTTCAGCTTCCCTGATTACAGGTGTCAGACTACCACAGATAGGGCACTCAAGAGTATAAGAGTAAGAGTTTCTTGCTGATTTTTTTCAAACTGATAATCTATACTGGCAGTTTATTACCACAAGTACAATAAACAAACAGATGGGAGTTCGCTCTGTGTCTGCGTCTCTATTAGCTTTGCAGGGAGAAGTCCAACGCACTGACAAAAGCAAGCATTACTTATACAGTTTACATGGGGATGATTTACAAGTGCTAACTTACGAAGAGCAATTAAAGTGCCAAGACGTACAACAAATAAGAGCATGAGGGTAGGGTTATTGCAGGGTTCAGATGAACTCTGAACAAGTGGGTCTTGAGTCTCTTCCGGAAGATGGGGAGTGACTCTGCAGTCCTGATGTTGGGATTTCGCCGTCCAACCTTTTCCTCCTTTTAGTGATGGCAGTACCAGTCGACCAGCTGAGGTAGTTGAACGGAGTGCTCGAGCAGGGGCGTGGTGTTTCACTAATGTTTGGAGGTAGGTAGGGGCAGTTCCATTGACGGCTTTGTAGGCCAGTAGCATCGTCTTGAATTTGATGCGAGCCACTACAGGAAGCCAGTGGAGCTCTTGGAAGAGGGGGGTCACATGGGAGAATTTGTTTCGGTTGAACACGAGGCGTGCTGCAGCGTTCGGGATCCGCTGCAACGGTTTAATCGCGGTTGCAGGGAGTCCAGCTAAGAGTGAGTTGCAGTAGTGTTACTGATGATACTGTGATGCCCTCGACCGAGACCAGCAGGTGGTCCCTGTGAGGGCAGTCTTTACCCGGTATGAAGAGAAGCTCAGTCTTTGCGAGATTGAGCTTGAGTTGATGCGCAGTTGTCCAAGAGCTGATGTCTGCCAAGCATTCTGAGATGCGTGTTGCAATCAGAGTGTCTGAGGGGGGGAAGGAGAGGAACAGTTGAGTGTCGTCCGCATAACTGTGATAGGAGAAGCCGTTTGATGTGATTACAGAGCCTAGAGATTTGGGATATAGGGAGACAAATGGTCTATTAATTGTTTATATTTCCTTGATGATAACAGAAGGCAGGAAAACTGGGATCAGCTTTGATCCCCAGCAAAGGTAAAGTAAATAAGCTTATGGGCCTCTAAGGTGATAAGAATCAGTTGACACCTTAGGTTATTTCCTTGTGGCCTCTTCACGTACCTATTGGGGGAAGCTGTAGCTGTCCCTTCACAGCTGGATCCTTTGATGCCTCAAGCTTCCCCAGGGGGTCGAGAGAAAGGCCCCGACAATACACATGGTGAATAAAATGCAAGCCGGAGTCCGTTCGTAGTGGAGTACGGTAAACCAGAGAACGGTCCATTGCGGTACTCTAATCTTGACGATATTAATGCAGATGAGTGGATGAGCATTTCTGCATCCACTGCAGATAACATTGGTCAGATTTTAGCCATGTTTCTAACACGAAAGAATGCAGTTCTGGGAATACTACATGTTGATTAAAAGAAAGCATCGAGTAGAACAAAACACCCATGTTTTTTTCACCCAGGAACTTTGGGAGATAGCAGAGTCTTCACAACACATTTTACAATAGGCAATATTGTAAAATAGGAAAAACTTGTGTGTGTTATTGTGTCAAACACCTATCGCCATACCAGCCGAGTGGAGTTCTCAATTACTTGATTCAGTATTTCTTCGTTTCTAGAATTATTTTACCAGTGTTGATATGTCCCTCGCATTGTACAAAATAGTCTAGGCATGTGTTCTTGCCTCAGAAACACATGGCCATGCCTGCAGAGTAGAGTTCTCAACAGCATGATTTGTGATTATTTGTTCTTTCATATAAATCTATAATTTAAAAGGGTAAAGCTATAATATGTCATTTCTGCTGCTTGGTGTTGCATAATCAAAACAACATAAGATGTAGTGATAACGATGTAAAGTACCATGGGATCATGGAAGTTGCTGTCTTCAACACCATTGAGTTAGAACATAGCCAGAATAAGCTCCCCAGCACACATCACAGCCCCATCCATTGCGTCCCATTATAGTAATCACAGAATGAGACCTAAAATTGACACCTGAAATGGTGCTCCGTGGCTCATCTGGTGCATCCTATGCATCCTGTGTGCCGTAGCTAACTCGTTTTTATTTAGTTTTGTTTTTTCCGACCAATTGATTCGTCAAAGAGTAGGTTACATTTCATGTCAGTCAAGATTTTGTTTGTTGACTACAGCCCTAGAGCTTAGATAGTTAGGTGGGTTAGCATTTTTTAATGGTAGGATATACTTCTGGTTTTAACCAGGTTTCACATAGTCCAAGGATATCTATCTTAGTTTCAACAATTTGATCCTGGACCAATAACACTTTAATTGAAAGTGGTCTGATATTCATTAATTCAATTTTGAGCTCTTCCAATGTATTAATTTAAGAGGGAGTGTAAGAGGAACAGAAAGCTAGAGAAATAACAATACAATTTTTGCAGATTTGATGAAACCTTGGGTACATGCACCATTTATCATGAAGAACAACTTTCCTGCTGCAATCAGACCATTTGGATTTAATGTAATGACCACAACTTGAACTAAACACCCACTGAACACCCAATAACCAACCAATTTGGTGCCTGAAGTTGTAAAAGCTGCAAACTTCGCCTGCATGTGCCAGGTGACTATGAGACTATATGGTAAATCATCATGCCAATAAGGCCAAAGACGGCGAGATATACATATACTATATCACAAAAAACAAAGTGGATGCATTTGTTTGAACTTTGTCTAAACTGTTGCCTCCCTCTCTATTCTCTAAAGTCCATTTTGACAGTGTTTGACAGTGACAGTTTACTTTAGAAACGTGGTTGGTGATTAGTTTACTTGATATGTTACTATGTTTTAATGGGGTAAAATGGCATATGAATGCCATTTTACCCCATTGCTAGCAGCATTTTACTTAACTTCTTCTTTTCTTACCAAGACTGGAAGAAGAGTGTGCGCAGCCACATTTTACACACCAGCTGTGGTACACAATGGAAAAAACGCCACGAGATCCACAAATGCATATTGACAAGTTTGTGTGTCAAATTCGGTTCTGAAAATGAGTGTGGATATCAGTTTTTGCAAAACACAGATTAAAATTATGCATTTGTGGATCGTGAATCGTATTTGTGTGAATATAATTTACAAAGCATAAGTCTTAAATATTTGTGGATTGGGATACACACAATGGGAATTGTCGTTTCTGGGTTACATATAATAAAGTCCAGTAAAAACGTCCATACTATTCACTCTTTACACACAAGTTTTGGTACAACTCACAGTCCTGTCACCTACACTACTGCACTATTGCACCACCTGTACATTGTCTTGTATTGCACTACTTGTACATTGTTTACACTGTTTACAGCCTGTCTACTACCTCTACTTGCACTGTTTACCTGTTGTATTGCACTGTTGCACTATTGCTCTATTGCACTACTTTACACTGTTACTTAGTATTTCCGTACCACCTCTACAATTACCACCTCCACTTGCACTATCTGTTCATTGTTTACTGTTGTTAAGTAAGTTACTTACTGTTTACTACGGTCATTTTTTCAATATTGCACTACTCATGTACAATACTGCACCTTAATCGCTGCTTTGCACTTCTGGTTAGAACGCCAACTACATTTCGTTGTCTCTGTACTTGTACTCTGCACAATGACAATAAAGTTGAATCTAATCTACAGAACTCAATGAACCATCTGCAGCTCAATGCATGGAAAACCAGGGAGATGGTGGAGAACTTTAGGAGAACTTGGCCCTAGGAAGTGGATGTGGAGCTGGTGCAATCCTAACCCCTATCTGGGGTTGCACCTAGATAGCAAGTTGAACACTGAGGCAGTATACAAGCAGGGCCAGAGCTGATTGTATTTCCGAAGGACGCTCAGGTCCAATGTATGCAGGACAGTACTGTACATGTTCCACACGTCTGTGGTTGCAAGCACTTGTGTGCTGGAGCAGGGGCATCAAAGAGGCCGGCTTGCACATTGGCGTATGCAGTGTGTAAGTGCTGATGGATAACATTGGAGCAAATTGAACCTGTATGTTCTCACTTGAGCTTTAATGTTGAACATGCTTTGCTTTCCAAAAAAAGTTTTTTTCCTGCCAAACTCCCAGTTAGCAGAATCTTGTTTTGTCCCCAGGGACCAGGGATTCAGCTGCGTAGCCGAAGCAGTGGGAGCCGACCACCGTGGAGGGTCTCCAGCACACAGCGTCAACAAGACCCACCAGGCACCACTACTCCCAGCATCTGTCTCTTCCAGCTCCAGCACTCCTCAGGCGAAATGAACCAGTGCAGTAAGGCCCAACCCAGGAGAGGCTTCCCAGAACTGACTGACAGGAGTAGTCAGACTGACACTTCAGCTAGAGAATGGCTGGAGGGTGTTGAAGACACCTGAACCACCTGCCAGAAATTCATACTATTAATAAAGTTGTTCGTTCTTACATGTACCTAACACCTGTGACGTCATATACAGGTGACGTATGTACAGGTTCCCTGCGAGGGAATGTAAGGCAGCCTTGTGTGTTAATGGATGTGCATACATTGCGCCCATGTGGGAGAACTGTGAGAACTGTCTCGCTTCAAGTTTATTGTCACATGCTAGATAACAATGTAGGTCATTACAGAGGTGAAATTCTTGTTACTCGGGTGGTTCAACTTTGCTATATAATATAAATACAAATTAAAAATAAGAGGCAATATCAACAGAAAATTAAGAATAAATACACTCCAGGACAAAATATCTCGTCCAACTGTACCAGCCTTTTTTATACACTGATTTTCTGTAGTGTAAAGATTGTTCTGTGTTCATGAAGGTCCTTCATTGTGAGGTCCACAGAGCAGCTGTTTGTGTTCAGTTTTACTGTCATTATGGCTTCATAAAGTGAGGCTGGGTGTCTTATGGATTTAGTTTGGGGATGGGTTTTCATGGTACCATACTGTGCACCATTGGAGATTAAATATAAATTAATGGACTATCATGATGATCTTGATGAAAGGGAAAAATTCCTCCAAACCCTAAATCACAAATCAATATTGAATCAGATCTGCATTTATAATATGTTATTTAAGATGCAATCAATTCATTCAAATTAATTCGGCTTCTGAGATTAATAAATCCTGCTCGGTCTCAGTTGGATTTTCGCTGTCCTCTTAACAGCTTCAAAGAACAACCAAACATCTCCCTGGGTTTTGTGTTGTCCAATACAGGCAGTGAGTGTACAAGCAACTCGGGTACAACATGTTTAAAATGCTAACATTACAACAGGATAAACACCTTGATAGTAATAAATGTCGAGATTGCAAACAAAAAGAGTAGCCGAGAGTAGAGCTGTCTTTATAGCTTTAATAAAGGGTATAGTCAGTGGTATGATGCCAATATATGCTGCCTTAATAAAATAATTGACTATTTCAATGGATCTATTATTAGTATCCATCTTATGAATCCTATAATACTAAGGGCCACGCTCTCTCTAAGCAGCATTTTTCACGTTGGATATGTCAGGATGTTTGCTTAGCCCACATTCGGCAGTGCTTACACCACACAGGGTGTGGCTGCTTCTAAGTCTTTATTCAGGAGCTATCTGTGGAAGAGCGCGGCTGCGTCATGGTCTCCCCCCCCAGCCCCTTTGTCTGTATTTACATGCTGGACATGACCAAGGGCTCCCTCGGCCACTCTGTGTTGGAATCGGGAGCTCCTTCCACGGTTTAGGTTTGAAACATTGCTCTTTGCTTTAGCCCATCTCTCCTGTCACTCAGTGGTGGCTATTATCACAAGTTGTTCATATCCTGTCCTCTTACCATTGATATTGTGTGCTTTTCAGTATGTCATCCTTGTCTCTTACACACTTTAAATATTTTGAGATTGATATTGTGTGCTTCTGGGGACTTTTAATCTATCCTTGCATATGTTTGTTGCTAGCATTGCACACCCTGTGTGTTCACTAGCAGGGTCATCAACAAGCACATATGGATACACTGTGCACAAGTATTAGGCAAGTGAGTATTTTGACCAGGTGATGGGTATTCAGATTCTGCAATTAGGGAGGGTGTGGCCTAAAGAGATCAACACCCAATATCAAGGTGTGCATAATTATTAGACAGGTTCTTTTCCTCAGACAAAATGGGCGAAAAAAGACTGACAACTGACTGGTCAAAAAATTGCAAATTGTCAATCAGGTCGCAAGAAACGTGTTGAGAAAAGAAGATGCAAATTAACTGCTAAAGATGGATGGAAGGCTTATTGTTATTGAAAAGAAGGGTGGCTATATTGGTCACTGAATTTCTTTTCTGGAAATGTCAGAAATGTTTATTTGTCAATTTTGAGTTGTTTGTTTGTGATTCTTACTTTATCAGATGAAAATAAACAAGTGAGATGGAATTTTTTTTTTCATTTACATTATTTCCTTTACTTTACTACTTAAATATTTAGATTTGAGGTGTATTAACATTTTGGATTGACTGAGAGCACTGTATTTGTTCAACAATAAAATGAATCCTCAAAAATACAACATTTACATTTACATTTAGGGCATTTAGCAGACGCTTTTATCCAAAGTGACTTACAAAAAGTAAATTTGTCATAAGAAGGTGAAACATTTAATTGCTGCTAATACAGTAAGAAAGTCACCAGAACAAGTTTCAAGCATTTCAATTGCTAGATTAACCATTGCTAGTATACAACATCTCTGGCTAAGTGCCAAGTTACAACATGCCTAATAATTGTGCACTCAGTGTATATACGGCAACTGGGGGTGGGGGGGATTCTGAACAAAAATTTAGCTTGGTGTTCCACATGTTTGAAATACGTGTTGGATAAAAATAATATAATCATTATAACCAATGTAATAATTTGGGTTATTTCTTATACAGAATATAGCCATAAATAACATAGTTTCCTCCTGGATAAATAAATAAACTCTGACATTTATATAGAGTTAGAATAGATGTATGTATCAGGTTATAGGCTGAATTGGGATAAAATAAGTAATAGAAATATAGAAATACTTTATTAATCCCAAGCTGGGAAATTTCAATTTTCAAAGTGGAAGTGGCCGTGGTTTATGGCCTGGATGCGCCTCATATAATTAAATCCTTATTATATTATAACCAGCCCATTCAGCTTTTATTGTATAACAACATCCTTTCTCATTGTATTTATATAAATTCTATAAATGTGTGTACAAATTGAACCTTTGGAATGGAATTTTGGTTGAAGCAATGACAAACATACTGTATCTTCCAGCTTGCCCCACAAAAACACGCCGGCTTACCAGTGGGGGCCATAACCCCTGAATCCCTATTTGATTTCCTGATGGGTGTGGGTTCTCCATGTACCTAACTGTATCATTATCAAACACACAAGTCTGTAGATCACCCACTAAAGATGAAACTAAATGGGACTAAAATGGACCTTAAATGTACCCGTTTAGCTGCTTTCCATTGTCACGTGTCATTCTGCTTTCTTTAACACGAGAAAGTGCTACCTTCTAAAAAACAGCTTGCCAGGATGTGAAAGATCACGTAAAATGTTTGTTCTGTCTAGTGCTACCCATTTTGTTTATAATGTTTCCATTTTGTCTTGTGAATGATCTCATAGTTTTTATCATATCTGCATCACTCTTATTGGGCACACACTGCAGTATTATATTTAACATACTTTTTTTATGTGTACTGTATTGAAATATTAGTATACTAGTATAATACGTAGTAGAAAAGTAGTGAAGTCTCTTAAAGTCTCTTCAGATACATTTATGAAATCAAAAAGGAAAAAGCGGAAACAACCCTTTGGAAGCCATTTCATAGAATCTGTAAAGACACACAGCATGACGTTTCTTTATGAACATTCTGATGCAACTTTTAACAAGACGTTGACAATCATAAAATGATCTGGTTCTTCGCAAAAATAAGAAAAGTAAATATAAACTGCAAGCAGTCAAAGGTAGAAAGGCATTCATAGCCCATGCACCGCCAACCCCAGCAACCACCCTTTTCACTCGGTTCACAGCTTTTCATACTCCCCAAAACACACACACACACACACACACACACACACACACACACACACACACACACACACACACACACACACACAACCACATACACTCACACACAGACATACACACACACACACACACAGAAATACAGAGACACACACACATCCTCCACACACACACACACACACACACACACACATCCTGCACACACACACACACACAGACATGCGCACACTTCCGCACATCCATACACAGACACCAGGGGCGATTCTAGGTTCTGAGTTTTGGGGCGCTCGGTGGGGGGTAAATCTATCTATTTATCTGTCAATCCAACACATTGTATATTTTTTAACAGTCTGCTGGTTTATTATCAGAAAAGCACAGACCTTACCCACTAAACATTGTACGTCGGATAGATGTGCAGATCATGGGTCCGTCAGTCCATGACCAATTATGGACATCTATTCGACGTCCAAACTAGGTCAACTATTTGGATGTCCAACCATGACCCATCTTGGACGTCATATTTAGGTTCAACATTTGACCTTTGAACTGGGTAATTTTTTTGGACGTCATTTGGACGACTATGACAGGTGCAGTACCCACTGCGCAACATCACGCCAAAGTGAAGTCTTTTCTATGTCATCTTTGGTCGTCCAGTGTTGGTCCACTGAAGGGGTTGTTTTGTAACGTGTTTTTAATGTACAAATATATATCAACATTGTTGTTATCAACATTAATACATATGAATAGCCTATATTGTTTATAAATAAACACAATGTA
>OMKI01010518.1:2949-16905 GCA_900302315.1 Phycis blennoides | reverse complement strand
AGGCCTCATCACGGCGTCCGCGTGGGCCTTCTCCATGGCCTGGGGGCGTCAGGCAGCGTTCCTCTCAGGTACGCATCTATTACCACGCTATGTTAGGTTCTACATGATGATTGTGATGTTTAAATGGTTTCTATGAAAACGGGAACACAACACCCACTGACAAATATCACATTTCAAAGTAAGTGAAACTAAAATTAAAGTCCCCACTGGGAGGCTGTGGTAATCAAGGATTATGGCTCATGACGATTTCACGGTTTTGAAGTTATCGTGTATCTTAAAAGTGTGCAGTCTCACCTCAATGTAGACATAGGTGAAGCTTTTATCAATCAAACGTTGGTCAAATGGTAACCATGGTTACGACACTGTACCTTATGGGCTTGTTGGTCAAAGAAGAAGTTGGACCAGTTTGGGTTGGTCTGCATGTACCTGAACTCAAACAGCTCTCGCAGACAAAGGCTGAGGATCTGCCCACAGATCTGCAGCCAGTGGAACACTGCATCATGAAATAACTTACTGACTTTGCAGTAAGTTTGCGTTCTACTTTGTACATCCACAATGTATGACACTGGGTGGTTGCATCTGTCCAAAGCTGCTTACCACACCATGAGTGAATGCAATGTCACACAGGACCACCGAGGTACCGCGGGACATATCAGATAACCAACACTGCCTGTTCCCCAGGGCTCTGTCCTCGGCCCCCTCCTGTTCATTATTTATCTTCTGCCTCTTGGCTACATTCTTGGGAAATTTCACATTCAATCCACTGTTACACTGACGATACCCAGCTCTACCTTTCCACTAAGCCATTCAACACTTTTTCCATGTCCATCAACAATGCCACGTTGACCCTTCCCCCCTGGGTGTCATCTTGGACAGCACTTTATGCTTCGAGACCCACGTCAATAATGTCTGCTTACTTCCATACGCGCAACATCAATCGTCTTCGTCCCTCACTTACACCAACCTGCACTGCTATCCTTGTAAACACCTGATTACATCCCGACTGGACTACTGTAACTCTGTGGTCTTCCTCGGAAATCTCTTCATAAACTCCAACTGGTCCAGAACGCAGCCGCCCGCATCATCACCAGAACTCTATCTATTGAACACATCACTCCTGCCCTGCAGCAACTCCACTGGCTCCCTATCAAATCACGCATTGATGTTAAGATTCTACTCCTGACTTTCAAGATCCTTCACAGCCTGGCTGTGACAGTGTAGCTAACTGAACTCATCCACATCCACACACCTTCACGCCCTCTCCAATCATCTTCTGCCATCCAGCTCTCAGCTCCATCTGCCAACCTATCCACCGTGGGGTCAAGAGCTTTTAGCCGATCTGCTCCCCGAACTATGGAACTCTCTCCCACCAGACATTCGCACTTCTGACTCTGTCTCCACCTTTAAATCACGCCTAAAAACGCACTTATTCCGAGTGGCGTACTCTGTCACACACTGACAGAGTATGCCACTGTTACTTGTTACTTGTCTGTAAGGTGTACTTGAGTGCTTTGAAAGGCGCCTTTAAATGAAATACATTATCCTTCAGAAGAGCTCTGCCGGACGTTGACCAATGAGCATAGTGCTCTCAGTCGTCATCCTGACCAATGACAGCGCTTGGGACAAAGCTTGTGTTTATCTACGAAACGTCATTAGACTATCTTGTGAGTGTAACACATTTAAAGTTAATAGGATGGTAAAATACATGTTTAGCACGGGAGAATTGTTTCTCTGTATATTTATTTAGAATAGTTTACTAAGTTTGCATGGCAACGTTTTGGCACAAGGAGAGTTGGCTCTCAGACGCAGCGGTGAGTTGAGATAAAAACACAGCAGATAAAATGGAAAGTCGACCAATCTCAACCCGACCTGTGGTTCTACTGTGCTTCATCCTCTTTCAACCCCGGAAATGTTCTGGAAAGTGCTAAGGCTTGTCTATATTTTCGTAAAACTCACTGGAATGTGTGGTGCACTCTGCCTCTCTGACGTAATCACACTCCAGGGCGAGCTCTCGACTCATGACCTCCATCAGGGGCTCCAGGAACAGACCTGTGTACGCAAAACAGAACCTGCGGTCACCGGCCCACCATCACGGACAGAACCCGGCACCGCGAGGGGACAATGGCAAGAGGTGACGGAGGTCAAGACACAACAGACCCTGTCGGACCCACCTTCGGGCAGTTGCTCAAACTCAGGACTGTCATGATGTTGTTGACATCACTGTCAAGGCTCTGTGCCACGCCGGGGTACTGAGAGGAGACCAGAGAGCTTATCTGGACTCTGTGGGTTTTCCACCACATGGCAGCAGAGCTTTATCAGCGGTGGGGGGAGGGAGGGAAGTGGGGGAGGGGAGAAGATCACCTGGATCTTCATGGCGTCCTGCCGGCCATCCCGTAACCTGGCCAGGTGCACCTAACCGATGGAGGCGGCCGCAAAGTGCTTCTCCTCGAAGCTCTGCAGCCTTTCCCTCCAGTCCGGGTCACCACTGACCACCTTCTGCAGAGGAAGAGGACGGAGAAGAGGAGGGAGACACTAAGGAGGCCTTAACCAGCAACAGAAAGGCTCTGTTGTGCGGTTACTTTAAAGTACAGCTTAAAGTACAGGGTCTGGAACCCTTCAGTAACACCATGGTACCAGTACTGAGTCTAACTTTAGACCATTATCTTGTGCATTCGGTCTCTTCAATAAATAGGTAACACCTTACAATATGGGTACAGTAACAAACCATTAATGATAATAAGCAATACGCGGTATATAGCATTAGCTTAGGGGTTAAATAGGGTTAACCCTGACCCTATTCAATAAAGGTTGGTTAGCAACACCATTAGTAAACATATTGTATATCTAACTTAGTAAATGATGACCAGACCATTAGATAACTGTAAATTCATATTAACTCATCTTTATTACCACATTACCTAATGTTAATGAATGTACTCTTATTGTAGAGTGTTACCAATACATAAATGATGTCCAATCTTTCCCGGTTAAATAAAGGTGGAAACTAAAGGACGTACCGCCATCTGCCTGGTGGGCATGAAGTTTGCAGTCTGACGGACATGCTGGAAGATGCAGGCCAGCTGGGGGCTGATGACCACGTCCTCTGGAGGGTCAGAGGTCAGAGGGGAGACGTGTACACAGAAAAGACATTATGCCATATGAATAACGCAGAGCAACAACATGGAACATGTACAGCAACATGTTATTCTGTAGAGTACCATATACTCATGAGTAGGAATAGCAAAGAATGGAATATCACAACATGGTGGTCATGTTATTCACTCTCAGGGCCGTGAGACCAAAACAATCCCCTTTCCATGGATGTAGCGAGCAGTCCCCTTCAGGACGCACCTTACTTACACCTTACACCTTACTACTTATACTCAGCATCTGCCACTTTACACAAAGTTCTGAAGACCCGCTCAGCGTTGGCCTCGCTGAGGACGGTGCTGGAGTCCAGGATGGCCTTCTTATCTTCTGGAGGAGAAATGCAGAGAAGGAGCAGCCTCCATTCAGCAGGTTGCAGCTCGTGTTCTTATATACGAAGAGGTATCTGCGTAAAAGTACTCCTCCTTTTTTGCCATGTTCAGATGAGTATTGTCAAGTAACGTTGAATCATCGGTGTCTATAACAGCCAGAAAGGACATGGTACAGTAGGGATGTTACCAGTACAGTATTATTTTATACGCAATTACTGCCTTTTACGCAATTGTAACTTTTAACCAATCAAGGCACTCGTCTGCCGTCACCGTCTACACGGTACAGTTATTACAATTTCTATATCACCGTCTAACGGTATACTTTGTAGTATCATTGCACTTGTCATGTCTTTTTGATAATCACTTAATCACTGCCACATGAATCTTTACTTTGGGTACCTTACACGAATGGAGAAGCACTATATGTTATGGAAGTACATGTATTACTGCGACTTATGATGTCTGTACGACCCTGCCGCCATGAGTATGCAACACTACAGCACATACACGGTATTTGATGTTTCTACGACTCTGCTTGCATGTGTATACAGTACCACATCAAGGAGGTTTATGAGTTAACTCATCTGTTTTAATGATCTTGTATACTTTTTGCAGTTGTCGGTTGCAATTTGTTGTTGTTGGTTGCGATGTGAGTGTCTTACTTGCACTTAAGAGCAATTTGACCCTGTACGGAGCAAGGTGCAGTAAGGCTCATCGGGCCTTATAAAGTGCAGGCAAAAAACGGCTATGAGCCAGCTTTGGTTCAAATAAGGGCAGAAACACGAAGTAGGTGATATCATGAGGGAGGTGGGGTCATAACGTGGGCGTATTGTCCCGCTCATTCTCTATAAAACGACAGTGCGGAGAAGAAACAACGAGGAATCCAAGCTACGGGGACTCCATGCAGGACGTCTCCCGGACTTCGTGGACCAAAAAGAACCCCAAGAAGAACTCAGAAGAAATCCAAAAGAATCAGAGGAAGAACTCAGAAGAAATCCGAGGACCAAAAGAACTTAGAGACCTTAAATTCAGTTCTTTCCGTCTTTCTTATCTCAGACATGGGAATAAACAATCATCAATAGCTACGGCAGAGTAGGTTCGAGCAGCGTGGTTCTAAGAGGTTACTTAGTCATCTAGACAAGAAACATATCTCGAGAGTTAGACATATCCAAACTCTTGAACAATCCCAGCAAACTTCCAAGTGCAAAAGGTCCCAGGAGAGAGCTATCACACGGACGCGATCGGCAGCTACGGCCCTGACCAGGGTTCTGCTCAGGGGTAGAGCGCCGAGGCAAGCGGGGTAGGCGTCTGGTATGTACGGTAGTTAGGGGCGGGGCCAATCTCTCCACCGACCTGTTCACAACCGTTACTGAACAGGTTTCACATTAGTTGACGGATGTAACAACCCGCTCAAACCAACCCTCAGAGACAAGGACCCCCTCAAACCAGCCCTCAGAGACAAGGACCCTCAAACCAACCAACCCTCAGAGACAAGGACCCTCAAACCAACCAACCCTCAGAGACAAGGACCCTCAAACCAACCAACCCTCAGAGACAAGGACCCTCAAACCAACCAACCCTCAGAGACAAGGACCCTCAAACCAACCCTCAGAGACAAGGACCCTCAAACCAACCAACCCTCAGAGACAAGGACCCTCAAACCAACCCTCAGAGACAAGGACCCTCAAACCAACCAACCCTCAGAGACAAGGACCCTCAAACCAACCCTCAGAGAGGTACTGGTAGAACTGCATCGACGGGCGTTTGTCGAGACCACCGGCCGTCCCTGCCTTCCCTACCCCTGGTTCCCACGATCCTGGACAGGTTCCTCAGGACGCCTCAGTCAAGCACCACAGTGTTAGACCTGCTTCAAAGCAACCCAGCCGAAAACAGCTTGGGGTGGGACCGTCTCCTCGCTGGGAAACACACGGCGGCGGGACTGTTGTTCATCCGCGTCTACTTGAAGGTTTTTTATGCGGAATCGCTTCTAGTTTTTCATCTTGGACCCTCAACACCGCCTAGAGACGGGAATCTAAACCACAGTGTATGATTTACTTATCTAGAAAGTTCCTCATCCAACAAGGTCAGTGCACTATTAACTTAACGCTGATAAAACACACGCACGCACGCACAGTGGAACGAGTGGAACATTGGCTTTATGTGTCCCTAAAATAGATAATCAAGGAAAATGTGTTTGTTAGCTAGCAATTGAAATGCTTGAAACTTGTTCTGGTGACTTTCTTACTGTATTAGCAGCAATGAAATGTATTGGGTAATACCCAAGAAAGTCACCTGAAAAACAGACAAAACAAACATTTACATTTACATTTAGCAGACGCTTTTATCCAAAGCGACTTCCAAAGAGTACATTTGTCATAAGAAGGTGAAACATTTCATTGCTGCTAATACAGTAAGAACGTCATCAGAACAAGTTTCAAGCATTTCAATTGCTAGCTAACAAACACATTTTCCCTGATTATCTATTTTAGGGACACATAAAGCCAACGTTCCACTCGCCTTAGATCACTTCCAGATAAATGACACAAAGTCTCCTCAAAGATGTGTCCCAGCTTCAGGTGGCGTCGTGGACACGCATCGTGAAACAGACTTGACGTGTCAAGGTTCACTTCTAGAGGGACAAGGGTCCCTCCCTGTGGGGGATTATTTTTAACTTTCAAAGCCACAGTGAGGGAGTCAGGTTAACGTGATGTATGGTGAATACACTGAAACTTCCGATGTGTGAGACTTGTTAGGCCTTTTGTCCAGATAGCGTTGATTATCATGTAAATAATTGTTTTCAATCATTTCGTTTCAGCAATATTTATTCAGTATCAATGGATTGTTGGTTCTCCAAAAAACGTTTTTTTTCTGAACATCCAAAACATTAGATGTGTTGGATTTATTTTTGTACACATTTAAACAGTGTAAATTACACATCCATTTACAACGCTGTGGATTCCAATCTTCTGTGTTCAGCACCACCAACACATTGACTTGGTAGAACCTTGTATAGAACCTTGTATAGAACCTTGACACGTTGTTCAGCGGCCAGCAGCCACTCAGAGCCTGATGGCCGCCCTGAGCCTGGGGAACAGGCGGAGAGCGTTCTGCGTCGTGGCCTCCAGGACAGTCTCCAGCGACAACCCTTTGATCCTGCTGATGTACTCTGCTGCCACCAGGAGGTTCCTGGGCTCGTTGCGGACCTGTTGGATTCAGGGGATGGGGAACATGGAAGGTTCTACCTTAAGAGAAGGTTCTACCTTAAGAGTCCTGATGTTGGAGCACCCTCAATGTTGGGTGCTCCAACATTACATTGCATTTCATTTCACAAACATTTCCATTGTGATATTCCTGTATTTTCAGGTGTAAACATAAACCCTGATTTGTCAAATCTTCTTACCCTTTAAGCAGATTGGTTTAAATACAGAGACGAAGCTGAAGACATAAGAAATATATAGAGCAATATATAGAGCAAAAAACACATTCAAATGACGAGCAAAAAAAGTCAACATTCCAAAATGGCACTGAAAGAGGATCCAACATCATACGTGTGTGTGTTTTAGGACCACCTGTTTCTCTGTGTGTGTGTGTGTGTGTGTGTGTGTGTGTGTGTGTGTGTGTGTGTTTTAGGACCACCTGCTTCTGTGTGTTTGTGTGTGTGTTTTAGGCAGAGGTGGAAAGTAACGAAATACATTTACTCACGTTACTGTATTGAGTAGTTTTTTTGTGTATTTTGTATTTTTGAAGTATAATTAAAAATTGGAATTTGTATTTTACTTGAGTAAGTTTTGACTGAAGTATTGTACTTAGTTACATTATAAGTCCTATCCGTTACCGAGTTAAAAAAAAAGCCCAATGAAAACCTACAGGGGAAAAATAAGCGGCAAGAAACCAACACAGTGACGGATGATGATGTGATGAACACTGGTGTGAACATTTTGGATTTATGACCCTTGTCCTATTTTCACTACCCTCACCCCCCACACAGACACACAGAAAGTAACTAAGTAACTTTTACTTAAAGTACATTTTAAATTAACTACTTTTTACTTCTACTTGAGTAAATTTTCAGATGGGTAATTTTACTTGTACTTGAGTAATATTTCATCAAAGTATTGATACTTTAGGACCACCTGCTTGTGTGTGTGTGTGTGTGTGTGTGTGTGTGTGTGTGTGTGTGTGTGTGTGTGTGTTTTTTTTAGGACCACCTGCTTCGCAGGCCCCAGAGCTGGTGAATCGGTTTCCAGGCAGATGTTCTCGAGGGGAAGCTGCTTCACTAGCTTCTCCTTCTCGGTTCAAAGAGCACAACAGGTGATAAACATGAGTTAGAAGTAACAACACAATCACATAACATTTACAATTAACAGGAAATGAAGGAAAAGGAAAAGGAAGCCACCAGCAAACAAACGCAGTGAGGAGTGTGCGTCTGACTAGGTGCCTCAGGGCTGCAGGATTCATTGCATATTAATCCAAATCCCAATTTTAACCTCTGCAATTAGCTAACTGTGAAAGGTTGCAAACTCATTTATGTATGTGGTTCATTTATGTTTAGGATCACAGAAATGTAGTCCTAAAAACAACAGGCACCACAGAATATTAACTCGATTGATGATCTGTTCATCGCAATTAATATTTGCAATCACCATATTGGGCCAAATATGGTGCCTATGACACGCGTCCTGACAAGGCGTCCTGTCACGGTACCTGCTCACTCCTCACGATGGAAGGAGGGATGGAGAAGAAGTAGCCAGCCTTCACTCCATCCATGGCCACCGAAGGTTTCCCATCAAAGGCATGGAGCAGGGCTTTGTCCACTCCTGGGGTCCAGGCAGACGTTATTAACACAGCACTGCACCACAAAGTGTCTTCACAAGGGCTGGTAGGACAAGAGTTTAAAGCAGTAATACAAAGATTCATAGATTTAGATTTGATAGGTACATTATAATAAAAAAGATTAAACGTTGAAAAGGCTATGTTTTAGGATGATGTCTTAATCAAATTAAACTAAATATGGTTAGATTGTGATGTCCTCAGAATGAATGTTCTTTGAATAGACCAGCAGCTTCCAGACCTGACCCACCTCTAGCAACCAGCATGGTTCTACACCGGGTTCGGTTCCATCCTCATGTTAGTGTTGAGAACCCAGATGCTGCTATAGTGAGCAAGCCCATGGAAGCAGAGAACAGACACTAGTACCTTGTTCTTTCAACAGCTGGATGGTTGGTCTTCCTGCAGATCTTGAATGGACGTTTCTAAAAGTTGGAAATGATATGTGGCTTGAAGAGCAAGTGATGACATTTCTCAGACAAACAGAGCTTACAATCCAATCACAATACAAGCATGAAGTTCTGCTGTATTCTGTCCATCTCAAGCAGCCTGTACAACACCATTCCTGGGTGACTCACAGCGGGAGGTCCAGATGCTTTGCCAGCTGGGCTTGACGAACCAGCACCTGTCTCTGGATGTCTTTGTCCGCCTCCCCGCTGACCAGCCTGGGAGTGAAGTCGAGGCCAACCTATGGAAGGTTTTTTCCACGTTTTTTCCATTTTTCCAACAGCTTGTGATATTTATCCTCACACAATGGTATCCATCTCTGAGGAAATATGTTACCTCTCCGATTGCGACCAAGTGCTCTTCATATTTTTCTATAAGTGGCAAAGCGGCATCAAGATCCTGCATTAAGAAAGAATATACAGCCAATACATACACCCGTTTCATATTTTTATATTTATGATCGTTGCTGAAAGCCCTTTCACCTGAAGCGAGACGCCTCTCTGCTGGCCTGCGGCTGTCTGTTGAACAGGATGGACTCCCAAACAAGGGAAAATAAACCCAGGAAATCTAAGGAAAATGTCGACATGCTGTTAAAGAAATTAACGTGTACGGCCAGTTCTATTTAATGATATGTCTTTGGAGTTTAAATCCGTCTACCTCTGTGACAACTGTATGATCTTGTCAAATTCCCCGGCATGTTCGGCCACAGCTAAAATCCCCAGCAGTCCAGCCTGAGGAAACCCACCAAATGAACGACTGATGAAAGATGCTTGGCTTACACACTGGGTGGTCTTTAGCGCTCAGCTTGCATGGCTCACCTGCTTTGACCGGGCGATCACTTCCTCAATATCCTTTCAGAAAAGACACGTTAAAAATCAGACTATATTACATGCATTGCTTTAGTTACTGCAAAAGTTACATCCATCCGTACCTTGTCAAAGTCCTCCGCAGAGAGGTGACAATGGCAGTCCATGAGGACGGGGTCTGCGAACCAAAACACTGTGCACCGCGCATGCGCGTCACTGAGTGCACGTCTGTGATAACGAGGCGTGTGCCGGGCGGGCGAGGTCCCGAATCCCTTCCATCTCATTGGTAGGAGATTTAAAATCTCAATAAATCGAGCGCTCCCACTTTCTGACGCGACTGGAGACGAGAGATCAGATCACTTCCTACTACAATCGACTTAACTCCAATTTATTAAATGTTATCCTGACTATGCGCTTTTAAACATTGATCGCCTTCTTCTAGAGCACGCAGACGATTTGATGTAGTTTAGATTGTTTTTTAGAAAGCGATGGCATGGGTGTTCGTTTTTTGTGTGCTGTGTGTAATTCTAGGCACTAGTGCTTATGAACCCACCTGGGAGTCCATAGACTCCCGGCCGCTGCCCCAGTGGTATGATCAAGCCAAGTTCGGTATCTTCATCCACTGGGGGGTTTTCTCCGTCCCCAGTTTTGGCAGCGAATGGTTTTGGTGAGATTGCATCTTCTGCCTCTACTTCCTTGTTCCGTCCCGAACACATGACACATGGTCTCTCTGTTACAGGTGGTACTGGCAGAAGAGGCGGATGACACCTTATGTAGACTTCATGAAGGATAATTATCCCCCCGGCTTTCAGTATCAGGACTTTGCCCCGCAGTTCACTGCCGAGTTTTTTGATGCCAAGGAGTGGGTGGATATTTTTGCCTCTTCGGGAGCCAAGTACATCGTCCTGACGACCAAACACCACGAAGGTACAGGCAGACATGATGTTTGTGGTCCTGGGGGTCACTTATCCATCAGCTGGTAGAGCACCAGCATGCTGTGGATAGAAGTGTCCACCAGGTGGCAAATATAATTGTTATTCCTGATTATTGAGGTAATGTGTCATGATTCCTTTTTTAATTGGCAATGAAACCCTAGTATTAAAAGATTGATGGAATATACATGTATTGGTTACTTACCTTCTAATCCCATAATGTGACCCACTGAGCGTGGCCCACTGCTAACGTTCCGTGATGTGCTGAGAGCAGGCTTCACCCTGTGGGGTTCCAGCACCTCGTGGAACTGGAACGCGGTGGACGTTGGCCCCAAGAGAGACCTGGTGGGAGAGGTGGCTGATGCTCTGCGCTCCCACAGCGACCTCCGCCTCGGACTGTACCACTCCCTCTTCGAGTGGTTCAACCCGCTGTTTGAGCTGGACGCCGCCAACGGGTTCAAGACCCGATTCTTCCCCGACACCAAGACGCTGCCAGAACTCTACGACATCGTCACCAAGTACCGGCCTGAGGTGCTGTGGTCGGACGGGGACGGAGACGCCCCGGACCAGTACTGGAACAGTACCGGCTTCCTGGCTTGGCTGTACAATGACAGGTGGGGCTGGGAGCGGGCGGGGATCAGCCCTCATTCATTCATTCGGTTTGCAAGGTCAAGGTTTAAGTCTTCCCGTCCAAGGGTTGCTGGTTCGACTCCCACCATATGCATGGATGCATGCATTTCATGTCACCCAAAGAGCTCTATTCTGTTTGATTCTGTTCTGCCTTGCTCAAGGATGCCTACAGCTAGACTGTGGACATCGGGGTTCAAACCCAGAACCTTCTGACGGGGGAGTCGAATGAACCCCCTAGCCGCCACCTGACCCGGCCACATCCTGACCCGGCTCGCTGTCTGCTGTGTTCTGATGCAGTCCGGTGCGCGAGACGGTGGTAACCAACGACCGCTGGGGGTACGGCTCCATCTGTAAGCACGGGGGCTACTACACCTGCGCCGACCGCTACCTGCCCGGCCACCTGCTGCCACGCAAGTGGGAGAACTGCATGACCATCGACAGCAAGTCCTGGGGCTACCGGAGGAATGCGCCCCTCAGAGACTACCTCCCCATCGAGCAGCTGATCACGGTGAGTCTGGTGCTGATGCTGCGGTGGTCTCAGCGATGGGAGACCTCCTGATGACCAGAGACATCTTCTCACCTTGTTGGTTCAAGCTGCTGTGGCTGAGATTCCAGAGCGGTGAAGAGAGAGAGAGCTGATGAGAGCAAGAACCAATCAGAAATGAGCCAGGAGTTGTCTAACATCTAAATTGTCTCATCATTCAGTCAACTCAATACAAATGTACTCACTGGGCATTTCACTGTCTTCTAGCTGATGGATGCTTAGCCGTTTGTAACCCAGTACAGTGGAGTCATGGTAACTTCATCACAATGTGTTCTAATCAGTCCAGTCAATGGCCGTTAACCTCCCAAAAACAACACTCAATTCAAAATGGCAGCCGAAGGGGGCGGGCCAACGGAAACCCCAACGATCCCTTCTTTCCTTTGAATCCCGGGCCCCGCCCCCTAACACGCCCCCCGTGGTCTCTCACACACAACGTGAGTGACGGAGCCGTGCGGCCGCATGTGGCGGACCTTCCCCCAGACCCTGGTGGAGACGGTGGCGCTGGGGGGCAACCTGCTGATGAACGTGGGGCCCACGCACGACGGCCGCATCGCGCCCATCTACGAGGAGCGGCTGCGGCAGGTGGGGATGTGGCTACAGGTGAACGGCGAGGCCATCTACAACAGCACCGCCTGGAGGGCCCAGAACGACAGCCTGACGCCACACGTCTGGTGAGGCCACACGCGCTTCTCATTGGATGGCGCCGTTGTCACTCATAGCGGTGTGGAGCGGGCTCTGTGGGCGGGGCTGGTTTATGTTTACATCCAGGGCCGCTGGTTTGTAGGGTTAGGGTTGCTGTTCCCGGCATACGGTCCGTGATTGGTCGAGCTTGCATGTCAATCAAGACTTCCTGATAAGTAGGCGGTTCTTGACCCAGTTAACCCACGATAGGTCCCAGACGTCCTGACCGTTTGGCCTGTGATATCCTTTATATGAAGCATAAAGCATATTCATACAAAGCATATTCATAGAAAGCTTTAAAAAGATCCTTCCTCCCCACAACATTTCGGTTCAGTAAGATGAGATTCAGTAACATGGATCCTCTCGTTCCAGGTACACCTACCGGCCTCAGGAGATGGACCTTTATGCCATTTTACTCGACTGGCCCAAAGATGGAGTTGTTGTTCTCAGTGAGCCAGTGCTGGGAAGCCCAGGAAGGATAAAGGTAGGGTGCTTCCTCTGCTTCACTCTGAGCGTGCTCAGACGGCGCTCACTGAGCTATCTGCTACATGCTAAACATGGCAATAGCACAGGATATAGGGGAGTAGAATTTCATTGGAATCATATTGAATCTATCAAATACAATAACTTTATTTTGTAATGGTGGTCGCGTCAGAATCTAAACTCTGTTGCGTATTGAATAGAATGTGAGTATTTGCATCATATTTCGTACTAAATGTCTAGAATGAACTGGGTGTTATGTGGATGACGAGCAGCACCTGTCCATGCTGTGTGTTCCTACGGCAGGTGGAGCTGTTGGGCTTCGGTTCTCTGCAGTGGAACCCCATGAAGCCCCAGGGGTTGCAGGTTCGACTGCCTCTGCTGGCATTCAGTCAGATGCCTTGCCAGTGGGCATGGGCGCTGAAGCTCACTGGCGTGGCATGAAATAGAAACGGTTTAAATGTTTTTTTTTATGAAATTAAGTTGGAGGGATTGATAAAATGGTGGTACTTTTATTTTGTGAAACACATTTGTTTTTGTTCTTTTTACAAACATGGAAGATTCTTAATAGTTTAAATAAAGACATGTTTTACATAATTGATGGATAATTATTCAATACAGTAATAAACATTATATTGGACCAAAAAACGATGAACAATGCAATAAGAACAATGTAACGTAACTTTGCTTTACATTATAGTAAGTGTATCCCTGTTGTTGGGCGCCCTCTGGTGTCCTTCACCTCGCCTCACAGCATCACTGACCTGCAAGCCATTTTCTAACTAGCCAGATAAATGACTATGCGCTCATGACACGGCTGCAACGGCAACGGGGAAGAGAGCGAAGAGTCCCACCTGATCCGACGATCCTGCTGGGAAATGTGGGTCAATGGACCGGTAAGCCCCGCAACGATCCAAATCGCTTGTCGCTGCGTTATGTTATACCATCGAGGAGGGTGGTATGGGGGGAGCTGTGTGTGTGTGTGTGTGTGTGTGTGTGTGTGTGTGTGTGTGTGTGTGTGTGTGTGTGTGTGTGTGTGTGTGTGTGTGTGTGTGTGTGTGTGTGTGTGTGTGTGTCTGTGTGTGTGTGTGTGTGTTTATTAAACTATGAAATGACTCTGTTGGAACCCA
>OMKI01010517.1:0-14131 GCA_900302315.1 Phycis blennoides | reverse complement strand
TAGCCAGCATTCTTTCAAAGGTGTTAGAAAAGATGCTACTAGATAGACTGAGTGAGTTCATTTACACCACAGAAAATCAATTTGGCTTTAAGTCTAAGCACAGTACAGATCTATGTATCTATGCCTTGAAAGAAGCTGTTGAATCCTACAGAGGGCAGGGCTCTACAATGTTTCTAGGGTTTATTGATGCTTCCAAGGCATTTGACAGAGTAAATCACCATAAGCTGTTTACTAAACTTATGCTTAGGGGTGTGCCTGGATGCATCACACGAAGCCTGGTCTACTGGTATGCCAACCGAGGTATACAGGTGAAATGGGGAAACAGCCTATCCTCACCCTTCAGTGTAGGCAATGGGGTACGGCAGGGGGGGGCTTCTGTCTCCAGCCCTGTTCAACCTATACATGGACAACCTGTCAAAGCAGTTGGGGAAGTGTAAGACAGGGTGTCTGATAGGGAACACTCTGTTAAACCATCTGATGTACGCAGACGATTTGGCTATTGTGTCCCCCAGCACTGTCGGGTTCCAGCAGCTGTTGGATATATGCTCCGAGTATGGGGTTGAGTTTGACGTACAGTACAATGCAAAAAAAAGTGTTGTATTGATATGTAGGACTAAGGAAGATCAGAAGCTGAACTTTCCAATGTTTTACCCGTCAGGGCAATCCCTCTGTGTATCTAACTGTACGAAATATCTTGGGCACATCATCACTGACAAGATGGAAGATGATGCTGACATGTACAGGCAGAGACGAATGTTGTATGTCCAAGCTAACATGTTAGTCAGGAAATTCCACTACTGTTCTGATGATGTGAAAGTGACCTTGTTTCGTGCTTACTGCACCCCTTTGTATGCAGCCCCATTATGGGTCAGCTACAAAAAGGAGACCCTGGGCAAACTTCAAGTAGCATACAATGATGAGGATGAGGATACTACTGAAAAAGCCCAGGAGTAGCAGTGCTAGTAAGCTCTTTTGTGACTCAGGGCTAAGCACTTTACAGGCTTAAGGAACCTGATGTTTAAGTTTATGTCTCGACTTGATGAGTCACAAAACTGTATTATAATGATGCTCACCACCCCCAGTTGCAGCTCGATCAGATATCAATCATATCTGTGGAAACATTGGTATGGGTGCCTTTTAAGACTCTCGTGAATAAGAGTATGTTTGTATGTGTTTATGTAACTGTTGTTGTTGTTGTTGTTGTTGTTTTTTTTTTCTCCTTTATGTTGTATGTCTTGCTATTGGGTCTACAGCCTGTAATAAAGTTTATATATACATGGTTCTCCACTGCACGAGGGACAGTCAAAAGGGGATGTTCAATAGTGTTTTTTAAGCAGGTCAATAATCTGCTTTATTTAGCTTTTAAAAACACTGCTTCCAATTGAACTTCACATTTCAAGGAAAAATCGACAATTATGATACAATATAAGAATTTAATATAGGCCAATCAAAAAATAGATGTTAAATATAAAACAGAATTTGACTTGTCATATTCATCAATGGTTGATCAGTTCCACTCGTTTGCACCACGCTTAATGGAAGAACGCAAGTGATTGGCTATTGTGGTTTATGGATTGGATTTTGCCAAGACGAATAATACAACTTCACACTGTGAATTCATATTATTCAGCGTGGCTTTTAATTTGAAAAGAGTGGAGGAGATGTAATTTATTTCCCCTAGCTTCACGCAGAAGAGCTGGAAACGCGCAACTCCACGTTGCCTGTTAAGTTATCGTTAATATTCTTAAATTCAAGCGTTTTGGGCACATGAGAGATACGATGACAGTTTATTTATTCAGTTACAGTCTGATGAAAGAAGGGGACAGGTTAGCAGTTGGCTAATTGCAGCCTTGGCAAAGCTAAGGTGAGTACATTTTTAAGGATTCGTCCACAAAAAATACAAAATGTATTGAATGTTTTAATACAAATGTAAACATGCATCCGTAGATATATCACATGCATAGCCTTATATTTCACCTGATATTTTACGAGACATGATAAGCATTCACCAAAATAAGATTCCATCCCAATGCACGGTGTTAATAGTAGGCGAGCCCACCACGACCCTCCCCAGTAGCGGGATGCGTCTTTCTAGTGGGACGAATGCGCCACTTCGGACTTTAGGACACATCGGGAGGGCGGGGTTTCAGAACACCGAAATTATGATTAATAAGGTCTGCGATCCTTAACTCATTAATTCGATTCGTATACACACACATTTGCAATGAAGCATAACAACATTGGTGCACGGACAGAGTTAGTTTCACGCTATTTAAAGGATCACAATTTGCATTTGTCGTCATTGCTGAGTAGGGCTAACTATAGTAACATGACCTAGAATTTGAGATCCCTAGAAAGAGATATGGTGTGAAATTATGTAAACTGTATTTGGGTTAGGTAAACTATGAAAGCTAAGTAGCCAGATATGTATTGCTCAGTTAGTGTACTGTACTTAGTTACTGTATTTGTAGAGGTTCAAATTAGCACACGCAGATGGATTCTCTTCTGCATCCAATTGGTCAACATCCCGCTGGCTGTGTCTGATTTGGATATTGTTTTGAGTTGCCCCTAAAGTCACTTTTCAAACTTTAAAATACTATTTACCTCCAATACCTCATTATTATCATAATGATTATTATGATACTTATGATATGATGCTGATCATGATTTTGATGAGAGGTTGGCACTGCCGGATACTCCTGGGCATTTTTGTCCCAGCTTTTTTTTTCCGGGGCATTTTTTGTTTAAAGTCAAGAGTCAAGTCAAGTCAAGACAACTTTATTGTCAGTTTCCATGAATGTGCAGGACATACACAAAAACCGAAATGCCGTTTCCCTCGATCGCTGGTGCAAGACGCAAATGCAATATACATAAATATAAATATCAGAAAAAGATATAAAAATACAAATACAAAATAAAAAATAAAAATAAAAATAAAATAAAAATATCAATATCTATAAATAAACAGTATAAGCAGTATAAACAGTATAAAAAGTATCGATGGATGCTATAGATGGTATATACAGTGATTTACAGTGATTGTTTTTTATTTTTTATTTTTTTTGAACTAGTTCTTAAAAACAGTTCTGTAAAGTGGCTGTGCAAGCTGGTGGGGGAGAGGAGTAGTGTGCAGGTGTGTGGGGGTGGATGGGCGGGGGTTAATGTCTTGGCCCAAGTCATTGTTTATTTATGATCCTGATGTAGATGAGTAAAGATTGGACTTGTCGTCGCCAGGTTATGACCACATTATGCTTACAGCCTACCCCTATAAAGGTGAGTAGTAAAAGTCCATTTGAATTTCTTTCATTAACTTATATTACCTTAACGTATATTACCTTTTATCTTACACTTTTGGAGACCCAGAGACAATAACCCACAAAAAAGACAAACGGTAATAAAAATAATACAAATTCTATGACAGAAATAGCATCTCTTTCCAAGACGCCCAAGGCGATTATTGTCACTTCTCTCTACTTGGAGGAATCCAGACATTGATAAAGGCATCACCCCAAAACCTTCTGGGAATGCTTTTATTGTTCAAAGGTGGTGTTTAGTGAAGCAAACACGTCATCCAAGTGGACAATTGGGAGCCGATCAATGGGCCCGGCTGGCAGCTCTGGAATGATGCATTTTCTATAAAAGCCTCTAGCGGATTTCTGTTTTTTATTTCTTAAATGTAAAAAATGGTGTTCAACAAATATTGCTGTTCTTTTTGGTCCAAATGGGGAAAGTCACAACGTGCTGTGTTGGGAACACATGAGAAGTATCCATGATTCCAGTTAAACCCAATGTTTGCTTTGGTTACAGATATCACAAGATGAGAACTCACCTTCTGCAATATGGAAATACCCTGAAGGGCTACAGGAAATACAGCCATCTGGCGTGACACTCATGGTAAAGTCTGCCACCCAGCACTTTCAAACTGAGTTGGAGGGTTTAAAAGGCAGTGATGCATTTCATTGTTCTTTGCAGATTGCTAATGCTTCCTCATTACTTGGTAGTCAAATGGTGGCATCAATGACCTCAACCAGGCTCACCCTGGGCCTGGTTTAAAGGAAGTGTTTTTATATGACCTGTCTGCAGCTACATGTTGGTGTTACTGTAATTATAAAGACTGGTGCAAGGCTGTGGAAGATCTAGCACTACATGTTGAGGAGCATAGCAAGCTGCATGCTCACACTGACAATGGAGAGACATGACCTCCCTGCATGTGCCAACTTGAGAGGCTGCTGTAATGCTGATGGTTCAGCAGGGGTCAGAGATGAGCATGCAGTAGGTTGTTTGAGAGGCAGCCTTGGAAATACCTACAATGTGGGCTGTTGCAGTGTCCCTGCTTTGTTGCTAGGATTGCTAAAGAGTGGAAAATGTATGGTATAGTTTCTGTCTCGTAAATGTATGCTCCATAAAATATTAATGGGAATTTGTCGTTATACCTGGACGTTTAATTGTTGGTGGAAAATACTCTTAGATCTACCTGTATCCAATCTAATGCAAACTCCATTACAACTGTGCATTGTGCATTTTTACATAACATCATGTAACATAACCATCAACTGGAGAGGAAACCCAAGTATATTTTAATTTTTGTAAAACATTTAATACTACACACTGCACCTTTAAGACGTCTGAGGGACTTGGGAGGTGGGGCGGCCATCATAGGAAATGCAGTAATAGAATACATGTTTTAAGCTTACATGTTGGATTACGCTTTTTACGGAAACATAGGGAATGCATTTATATTTGTTCTACGCAGAAGTAAATACTTGAATAGCAGAGTGCTTTCTGAGTATTTACTTTGTCACACTAAACATTGTAGGTTGCTTTGGACGAAAGCGTCTGCTAAATGCCCTAAATGTAAATGTAAATGTAAACACACAAGTGCTTTATTCTTTGAATTTAGCTTGAGTTGAGGTCACTGTATATCTCCCTGAGCGTCACCATGGGTGGCCCCTGCTGTGATATCACAGCAGCCACTGTTCTGTTTGAGGAGGACACAACGCAATGCAAGCCGTGCTTTTTCACTGCAGAGTTGGGCTGAGCCCCAGTAGCACTCACTGAGTTCACGTGAGAGCCTCTGACTCTCTGATCATACAGACGGGTTCTGCCTACAGAACCCTCAGAATGTTTGGCCTCACAAAACATGGCTCGGAATGTAGGGAACAGGGATGTTTTTACTTTTCAATCCAAAATTGTGCTTCCTGCAAATATCCATAATATTTGCTGGCATCATGGTTACAATTCACTGGGGTGTGAGAGGGTTGGGGTGTTCAAAGTGTTTGTTTTTTTAAACATTAAAACCATATAATCTATGAGCAGGGAAGCATTTAAGGAACGACTGTTGGCCACTGTACTTCAATGTGGTACTCACAAAGCGCGCCTTTATGGAGCAAATCTTAGTACCGTTTTGACTTTTTCAACATCAGGATGTTGCACCATAACATACTGTATATAGGGGCATTTACCAGGCGCTTTTGTCCAAAGCGACTTACAATCAGTACATTTGTGGGGTTCGACATGTCGACAGTTGGAGGGGGGGGGGATCAAGGGGATCAGACCGCCGACCCTACGGTTAGTGGACGACCCGCTCTGTCCACCCGCTCTACCCTGTGAGCTACTGCCGCCCACTAAATGTACAATGTAGTGTAACTCTGCCATTCTCATTATTGTTGTTTTACTGTATTTTACTGTGTTTTACTGAGTATATGGCATTAACTTGGACATATACAGTAGGTTGTCAATAGAAAATAAAAAAATAGAAAAGTGGCAATAATAAACAAATAAACAACATATTCATGAATCGTATGTACATGCTTAACCCATGACATTTGTTTAAATGTTTTTAATCTAATGTTATTCATAAATATTACTTATAAAATAATTGTATCTAAAACATATTTTCTTAATAAATAATAGCTAATTTTCTTAACAAAATGAACATACTTATGAACATCACACAATTATATACATAATCAATCATATTTGAGTAATTTTGCTGCAAACACTCATTACCAATGTTAAAGAAACGTTCAGTCAACTGACAAAACACATTTTTATCATTCAAAACATTTTCTCTGTACAGCAATTTTATGGTGGTCACTGTTGCAGATAAAAGAGGAAGTTTATACAAAATAAAAGGAAGTAGCTAAAAATAAGGAAGCCTTTAACAACCCCACTGCGCTATATAAATTGTATAACTTGTATGTAGTTTGTTGTAGGAGGAGCACAATTAACAGAATTTGTTTCAGAAACTGGAATGCTTGTCACATTTCAAGAATTATGATTTACAAATACATATTTTTGAGTAAAGGCTATTTGTTATGCAACAGAATGTAAAGTGACCTATTCACATCCTGTTCTGGTAGATGACAGTTAAGTGCAACAGTGAAGGACTGAAACTGCTCTACAAAGGAGTACCAGTGTCTGGCAAGAAAGTACATAGTAAGTCAAGACAAAATTGTTGTGTTGTATTTATCTTAAATCTGTTTTGTATACATCTACTACAGTGCGTTTAAAGTGTATGAATGTGCTTGATTCAATTGAAGCTAAGCAATAATGTAAGTTATTTAAAATGTGGCAGCTTAACATTTTATGACAATAATTTAGAACTTTGTTTTTGGAACCGTTATTTATGAAAGTTTTTCTAAGAAGGATTTTGCATTGACACACTGTGGTCACCCAGCAGTGCATCTTCACTGTCAGATTCAGATGCAATCATGATTCACTTTTGGTCCAAAATAGTTAATCAGTAAATTGTAAATGTTAAGATACACTCATAACTGGTGGATCTTTACAACAGGCAAAATAGTACTTGTATTTGGTGTTACATCTTAGTCTTTTCTTTGATGTGGAGCGCAATTCAAACCCTCCTAAAACATGTTTAGTTCAAGATTAACATTGATATATCCTCTGAGAAAATACCAAATATGATGCCAGGTAAAATAAGATGTGTTTTCTTATTCATTAGTTTCAGGGCTATGCAAATATGCTAAATATAGACTTTGATATAGCCAATTGAGATAACAACATAAATTCCCCCAAATTATTTGGGGTGAATATTATGTTGTTATCTTATCTTATAGAATATAGAATGGTGATCCATTAATTAACTAATAAACATATCATGATCTAATAATAATGTGCAATATGCATTGTGCTTGAATATCATAGACCTACTCAGTATGCATTTGTATGTGCATTTGTTAAATGTATAAAAATATTAAAAGGCATGGTCCAAAGGAAGTGTGCCAGTTAAGGCACATTTAATTAGGTTACAAATGTATAAAGCGCTCATTCTTAAGTGCTGTAAATAGTTATCATGAAATGTACTTTTCAGAACAAAATGCTAATACAAACAGGAATTGTGAAGAGCTGCACAGGTTAGTAAAGGGTAAAGGGGGCATTTAGCTGACGCTTTTTGTCCAAAGCGACTTGCATTCAGTACATTTGTGGGGTTTGGCATGTGGACAGATGGAGGAGGGGGATCAAGGGGATCGAACCACTGACCCTACGGTTAGTGGACGACCTGCTCTGTCCACCTGCTCCGCCCACTGAGCTACTGCCACCCCAAAATGGTGGGGATTTCATGAACAGGGCAATGTACACTGGAGAGAGTGACTTTGACGTGATTTGAACACGCAATCTTCTGACCTGGAGTCAGACGCACCTCCATTGTGCCACATGGTTAGTGAGATGAAGCCAGGAGTTGTTATCACCGTGAGTAAGGTTTGTTTTGTTTGTGTCGCTGATTCACGAAGCAAACAAACATTTCCAGATTACGTTATTTTTTTCTTTTCATCTAGTTATAGGAACATGCGACTGGTGTTTTGAGACGTGCTGTGGTTACCCAAGTGAACTGATGTTTTAAAAGATGAATTCTAAATGTCACGGCACCATAACTCAAACTTTAATCTCTGCTGTGGGATCCGCTAACAGGAATTAGTATCTTAATTATAACAAGATGATTGAATTGCACATTATAAATTCCAGTTGCTTCAAAAAGTGACTGTAATTTAGGGTGCATGTAGATTCAGGATTTTGCCAGGGTTGCTCTTTTTATCTGACAGTGTTGGGTACTTAATAGGTATGACACTCAGAACTCAGTACCTAATAGGTTTGACACTCAGAACTCAGTACTTAATAGGTCTGACAGACAGAACTCAGTACCTAATAGGTCTGACACTCAGAACTCAGTACTTAATAGGTCTGACAGACAGAACTCAGTACCTAATAGGTCTGACACTCAGAACTCAGTACTTAATAGATATGACACTCAGAACTCAGTACCTAATAGGTTTGACACTCAGAACTCAGTACTTAATAGGTCTGACAGACAGAACTCAGTACCTAATAGGTCTGACACTCAGAACTCAGTACTTAATAGGTCTGACAGACAGAACTCAGTACCTAATAGGTCTGACACTCAGAACTCAGTACTTAATAGGTCTGACACTCAGAACTCAGTACCTAATAGGTCTGACACTCACAACTCAGTACCTAACAGGTCTGACTCTCAGGTCTCAGTACTGACACTCAGGAACAGGAGTGTCAGACACATCACACAGGAAACATTCACAATTTAAAACTCAGTCACTCAGCTGTCCACTCTAACTGGCTATACAAATGTCTGACGTGCACTAGTATTGCACGGCTGACTGGCTGGTGCGAGTGGGAGGGGTTTTGGTAGTGATGATAGTGAACTTCTTGTAAACAGAGAGAGAGGTACGGCTGGCCGTCATTTTTCATTTGTCGAATGTATTTGTGATAGGATTATAGGACTGTATTTAACATTATTTAAATAACTATCAATCTACAAGCTAGTTGAAATGTGACACATTGTAACTTTAAGTGTAGCTTAAGTTACAGCTTAAACTGGGTTTCTTAACTTAAAAACAACGCAAACAAGAATATTACCTAAAGTGTGTTCTCTTCAGTTTCATGTGTAAATGTAAGTGTAATAAATTGTTATTGTTTCAGAGTTGTCCAGTGACTCTGATTAGTGCCATTTGTCGTAATTTACTTGAACTTTAGGTTGAGATTTCTTTGCCGCCACGCTTTAATTAATTTTTCTACCTTTTTCTACCTGCACTGGATGTAAAACTGTGTAAATAGTTTTACTGTCTTATGAGTGTAAACTAACATTTCGTATTTCTATTCTATCAAATAGGTCAAAGGCATTCTAACAAGAACAAGGCCTGGAAGAGTCCATTGAAAACAGCTACGAGGTAAAGTAAGAATTGTTATATTTCATGTAGCTATTTAGCATTTCTTTCATAAGGGAAAATAGATTGTCGATCCTAATTATGGGTTTCTAGTCTATAGCTTGTCAACATGCTGTTCTGCAGCAATTGCTATAATTTCAGGTTGGTTTAATTGTTGTGTCACGAGATGTATCACTAGATGTACCTCCTAAACCAGGGGTGTCAAACTCAATCCATGGAGGGCCGGTGTCCCTGCATGTTTTAGATGTTTCTCTACTCCAACACACCTGATTCTAATGAACGGATCGTTATCAGGCTTCTACAGAGCTTGATGATCAGCTGATCATTAGAAGCAGCGGCCCGGCCCTCCATGGATTGAGTTTGACACCACTGTCCTAAACCATGTATTGTTTAGGAGTGTTTCTTTCCTGTGATCTGAAGTCCCATAATTCAAAGTTCAAGCCTGTCACCCTGGTCCTTCTTAACCAAACAACCACTCCTTGTTATTATTATTATTATAATGGAGAAAAAGCACCAAGATGGCGGCTTGGAGCGTGTACAAACATCACGTAAAAATCCTGTCACAATCCTGTTTCCGTTATCTCGTGCATCGGCGCAATTGCACACAAAACACTCGTTTCCAACACGCGTCCTTCTCTCCTCCCAGGACCGCGTCAACTTGCCAAAATGGCCGACAACGTGAGCGCCCTGCCGTTCTTCTACGGCAACGTCACGCGCGAGGAGGCGGAGGGCTACCTGCAGCAGGGCGGCATGTCCGCCGGCTCCTACCTGCTGCGCCAGAGTCGCAACTACCTGGGGGGCTTCGCGCTGTCCGTGTCCTACATGCACAAGTGCTACCACTACACCATCGAGCGGGGGTCCGACGACACGTACGCCATCATCGGGGGCAAGAGCCACCGGGGCCCGCTGGACGTGATCGACTACCACTCGCAGGAGATGGACGGCCTGGTGTGTCTGCTGAAGAAGCCCTGCAACCGGCCCAAGAACATGCAGCCCAAGGTGGGGCCGTTTGAGGACCTGAAGGAGAAGCTCATCCGGGAGTACGTGCGGCAGACGTGGAACCTCTCGGTGGGTTTTTCGGTTTGAACGCGCGCATGCACGCGCACACACACGCGCACGCACACGCACACGCACACGCACACACACCGCCGACACGAGATGTTGCTTTGGGGGTTTGGCTCCGATTGAAATGCTCATTTGTAGTTGATGCGCGTAGTTGAAGCATATGCTAAATATATTGGCTGATTTGTTATCATAGTTGCTAATTCTAATGGCATTCATATAATATATCTTGTGTCCTTTTATATGTATATATAATTTTATATATTACATCTATATTATATACTTGGGTTATGGTTGATTACTGAAATACCATATTTTAGTCAGGAACATTTGAAAAACGGTCAAGGGCTTTGGGTCAAACGTTGTGAGGAAACCCCGATCTAGGTATTCTGTGGGAATTATAGCTCTTGTTTACCTCATAATTGAAATAAACAATAAATAATAAACAATTTCTTGTGATGGAAGGAGCTGGTAATGTAGGCGTGTAACTCTGTGCATGGTCATGCTTGGGTTTTACAGGACACGGAGCTAGAACAAGCCATCATCAGCCAAAGGCCTCAGCTGGAGAAGCTGATCGCCATGACGGCCCATGAGAGGATGCCTTGGTTCCATGGCAACATCACCCGGGAAGACTCTGAGCCGAGGCTTCAACATGGCCCCCGCCTTAACGGAAGATTCCTGTATGTTTGGGGCAGTGTGGTATTGACCTGTCCCCAATGGGTTCACATGGGGGGGGGGGTCAGGTTTAAAGATGCTGTAGGTTAAGAGTTGTAGACAGATAGCAAGATTGGATGATTTTCTTTTTAACCAAACGGATCACAGAGCTTATCACTTCATCGTAGCTTACAGATTGGCTAAGCCTTTCAACCTTACCTACACTCCCGCTGTCAAAACCGTCAACACACGCTAACAGTGTCAGGCTACTAAACGTTTCCATTGGTAACGGCAACGACACATGGTGAAAAAACCAACACTGCAGCCACTCGTTCCTTTGTCTTCGGCTGGATTTTATCAGATCGCGTGAGCCTTCTTCCCTTCACTCACTGTAGGCTGAGCAGCACCAGAGTGGTCTCAGATGAGTAGACGGCGAAGTGCAGTGTGGTTTCCGCTGTGACTTCCTGAACTAGCCAGAGACATAGCGGGTAGACCCTATATGGTGGTGGGGTGGATGTTCTCTACACACGGTCGCTGGTGCTGTATGGTGTCTACAGCAACTCTCGATATATGTCTCTTTATATGCTCTGTATGTGTATATATATATATATCTGTGTGTGTACTTCATTTTTTGTAATATATTTTATATGGTTTTAGTTTTTATTCCTTTTTTAAATTGTGTATGTATGACAATTTTGACCAAATCCCTTTTCTTAATCCAGTATATAGTATGTGTCTACTGATGTCTTACTCTTTTCCTTCTGTAGAATTCGACAGAAGGATTCCACTTCCTTTGCCTTATGCCTGGTGCACGAAGGACAGGTCATGCACTATCGCATCGACAAAGACAGGGCTGGCAAGCTCTCCATACCAGAGGGCCGCAAATTTGACACACTGTGGCAGGTAGGCGTGTGACATTTGCACTCCCACACCAACACCCACCACATAGAACGTTGTCAGTAAATTGGTGAACAGCGATTGGAGGGACTTCATCCGGACATGTCTCGATGGCACTCCCATTGGACGCTCCTCTGTTGTCGTCGTTTCATACCCGCCCCTGATTGGAGGAATGGCTGTAATGGCCAAACCCGGGCCAGGTCTGCTGGAAATAAAAAAACATGAGCTTGCAGATTAGGTTCCCAGGCTAGATCTGGCTGACATTGTGGTCACAACTTCTTAGAAGTTTGGACACAATCTGGAAAACAGGATCTGGATAGATCACTGCTCCGTAGTTTCTCATGCCCCGAACTCAGACTTGTAGAAGACTCCACAAGTCATATGAAACGATTGGTAAGGATACAGCAATCAATCAATCATCAATCGAGATCGAAATAAATTGCCTACACCAGCTTTGAATACAAATAAAGAACTGAAATGTGTATTTGATTCCAGTTTGGAGTCCAATCCATTTCAGTTTATTTGTATGTATGTAATCCAGAATCAATTCTGAGTAGTGGGCCATGTAACACAAATAATTTTAGACAAAAATAACCCATAATCCACTTCTGCAATCATCTGTGGTTTTGCCAGTAAGCACTTTAAATATCTAGGTTCCCCTTCAAGTGTGAAGTGTTGGCGCTTTGGCCATGTCATTTCATGTCATTGTTACCTGTAAGATTCAGCTAATAAAGTCAAGTAAAATAAATATATTTACATCCATCACAAACGAAAGAATGTCTCCATTGAGGCGGTATCCACATGCCGTTGTGATTTAAGGGCTTACAAGGGTTTGTTTTATAGCAATTAGATCTTCAATTAACTTCCTAATGTTTAGATAATTGCCACCAAAGAAATTATTTTCTTTTTAATTTAGACTCGTGCTCCAATTGATGAGTAATGTGATGAGTAATGTGATGAGTAATGTGAGTAATGTGAGTAATGGTGGTCTTAGACCTGTAAGTAATAAAGACTACATTCTTAATTAATTTTCTTCCTATTAAAAAGACATATCCCAACACTAAAACATTAGTAATGAACGCTACGTAAGGAGCTGGGACGGCGGACAACACTCTGACTAACGTGAGTTGGTGTTCACAGCTGGTGGAGCACTATTCTTACAAACCAGACGGCCTGCTGTGTGCCCTGACCCAGCCCTGCTCGCGTGGTGATGGAGACATGGGTGATTACCAGAACACTCAAAGACACATGCTGATACACACACACACACACACACACACACACACACACATATATACAGTATATATACTGTACACACATACATACATACACACACACACACACACACACATATATACAGTATATATACTGTACACACATACATACATACATACACGCACACACACACATATATACAGTACACATACATACACACACACACACACACACACACACACACACACACATATATACAGTATATATACTGTACACACATACATACATACATACACACACACACACACACACACACACACACACACACACACACACACACACACACACACACACACATATATACAGTATACGCACACACACACACACACACACACACACACATATACAGTATATATACTGTACACACATACATACATACATACACGCACACACACACATATATATACAGTATATATACTGTACACACACACACACACACACAGACACACACATTTACACACTATATACTGTATATACACACACACACACACACACACACACACACACACACACACACACACACACACACACACACACACACACACATATATACAGTATATATACTGTACACACATACATACATACATACACGCACACACACACACACACACACACACACACACACACACACACACACACACACACACACACACACACACACACACACACACACACACACACACACACACACACACACACACACACACACACACACACACACACACACACACACACACATATATACAGTATATATACTGTACACACATACATACATACATACACGCACACACACACATATATACAGTATATATACTGTACACACATACATACATACATACACGCACACACACACACACACACACACACACACACACACACACACACACACACACACACACACACACACACACACACACACACACACACACACACACACACACACACACACACACACACACACACACACACCCACACCCACACCCAAGTTCCACTTCCTGGTTCAAAGGTCACATAGCAGGAAAGTA
>OMKI01010510.1:0-13525 GCA_900302315.1 Phycis blennoides | reverse complement strand
CGGTCCAAATTCCAATGTAATAATTTCTATGGAGTTCAACAAAACTGATTAACGCACGCGCACACACACACACACACACACACACACACACACACACACACACACACACACACACACACACACACACACACACACATATACTTTAAAATTGAAGCAGCAGGGGAGTTCAGTAGCAGATCTCCATTGGGGTTTTAAGGGTGAAATGATGAGTTCCTGCCTCGCTGGCTGAGCTCCGCAATAAGCAATGGTGACGGATCGGCTTTACGAGGAGCTTCCTGCTGCCTCCGCTATGGATTTGTGTTAATCTCCTTTAGAATGACTCACGGGTAGTCTAGATCACCCCTGTCGCCACAGGGCAGGATCTCCTATATAAGGTATGCTAATAGGTGAGACTCACACACCAGAACCCCAGTTGAACTGCGGGAAGGGGACTGATATACCAGGAGAGACCAAGTGAACAGGACATGTTATTGGCTGTTGCTTCCTGCAGCGCACTGACGCAATGTTGCTATTAACCGAATAGCACTTGGCCAATAAGTATAGATTTTAGATTTGTATGTTTACAGTATCTTTTTATACTTGCAAGCAAGTAAACAGTTAACATTATTGGACAGTTTACCCTCAGTGTTTGTTAGGATGGACCTGATGTGTTAAATGCTTCTGTCACTGGTGAAACTTGCATATGATTCTTAATAGCTCGGATCTTAATCCATCTGATACAAACCCCAAATTAACCAAACATGTTTAATATTCAAGCAGGGAACTTGTCACAACAAGTGTGGAACTGATACTACCGAGATGTCTTGACGAAATACGTTTCCTTAAAACTCTGTGCTGTTTATCTTCCTGCTTTTTTTACATTCACTATCAATATTTGATCAGCGCTTGGATTTAATATTGATGTGTTCCTCTGTAGATAGTCTCCCTTTGCTGTCCTTTTATATCAATGATGAATCCGTACCACTGCTGTCGCCTCTTCAAGCGCAGAAGCTGTCCTCTCCTCTGCAAGCAAACAACATCTGTTTAGTTGGCAACTGACGTCTTAAGTGTGTATTTGTATGTATTTGTGCCTGGATTTAACTAAGGGCTTGGAATTAGGTCTCCAAAGGCCAATTAGAATGAACAAGCTGTCTCAAGATGTCAGAAAGCGATCCCAGTCCTGTTTGGGTATAAGAGGCACCTGGAGACTCATGGAGGTACAAACATGGCCCAGTTTCCACTTCATCAGCTGGGATTCACCAGTGACTCGCGTGACACGCCTCTATTGTGAGCAGCAAGTCACTCAGTATGTCACTCAAATAGACTGCTCTGTATGACGCTTCATCTGCCCTGTGCCACTTGAAACACACACACACACACACACACACACACGCACACACAGCCTCACATTCATCCATTCACCGTTCATACACCCATTCATACAACCATCCAAACCAACAGCGAGCCCGTTGGGAGCCATTAGGGTTGGGTGTCTTGCTCAGAAGCACCTTGACAATTGGCTAAGAGGCGGCAGGGCTCGCACCAGCATCCCTCCGATTGGCAGACCCCAGACAGCCTGCCTAAGGTCCTGGAGAAGGTGGTGACACCTGTAAATCATTATACTCTCTACAACAACATGTCTCAGGGAAGTAGGTGGAGAGTCTCTTATTATTTCCTCGTAGCTTTAGTCAGTTCTACGTACATACTTTTTGGTTTCCACACATTATGAAACACATGACCCCAAAGCAGATATGATGTAACAGATAAATATAGTCTCACCATCTGAAGACAAAACTCTTTCTGTAAGAAAACATTAAGGGAGAGAGAGAGAGAGAGAGAGAGAGAGAGAGAGAGAGAGAGAGAGAGAGAGAGAGATACAGGATGAGAGCACATAGAGACAAAGAGAGAGAGAGTGGACGAGAGGGAGAGAGAGAGAAATACATAAAAAACAAAGATTGAATTGTTTAATGCTACAATATGACTGAACAGCTGAACATCTGGGCTGAGATGATCTGAGATGATCTGAGATGATCTGAGATGATCTGAGATGATCCACCATCTGACCCCTCAGAAATAACATCCTTGGAAGAATGACCTGTTACTTTTAGAACAGCCCAAACAAGTATTATAGGTCACTGGAAATACATATAAATACATTAAAAACACATAATCATGAAGAGTAAACATCCATTGTAAAACCCATGAGCAAAATAATAATAATAATTAATGTCATTGCATCTGGCGATAATTCCCATGATTTGACATTTAATTATATGAAATTAGCAATGTATTATCAAGGTTGCTCAAACAATTTGAACTATACTTAAGCCTCATAGCCGAAGGCACATTTTAAGGCTGATCCACATTTCTTTGCGTCATTATTGGATAAGGCTTTTGAACACTGAATGGCATGATAAAGGCAAATCCCATTTACAGGGAAATCAGATTTTACTGGATTTACAATCCTGCTTTTCAAAAATAGCCTAATTTCCATAGAGATATGTCCCATCTCACTGTGTAATTTGATCCACAGTCATTCTTGCTTTTACTTGCGCTATAATCTTGTGATAGATTGCTTCGAAGGGTACCCTTGAAAATGTAGTGTTTTATGAAATATGATTCATTCTAATTCTAGTGTAACCCCTGTGCCAGTGACCTAGTTTTGCCCCAAGCCTGCCCTTGTGTGTGTCTTTGTAAATACAGAAATACAGTCTAGCACACAGAGTACAAGATGTCGATAAGGATTAGTTAGAGGTTTGTGCAACACATAATTAGGAACAGCTGCACATAAATATTGCTAACACACATTAATTAAGATAAAAATTCTAGGCAGGATAGTACTTTTATCATTCAATAAGCACGCAGTGTGTCTGGGTGTGTATGCACCTTTGAATGGAGGCTGAGGTTTCTCTTGATAGGATTACATGCACGATTTTAATCTTTGTAAAGGAGGAGTAATCCATGAATTAATTCCCACACAAAAACTTGTTGCACACTTACCTTCCTGGTGCAATTCAACATTGTCTTCATGTTGACTTCGCAAGCCCTCTTGCATGGTTGTCAGATGTTGTGTCTGCACCATGGTGTTTGGGTGCTCTTTGTGTCCACACTTGTCATAAAAGGGTAAAGGGGCCTTTAGCAGACGCTTTTGTCCAAAGCAACTTAGAGTCAGTACATTTGTGGGGTTTGACATGTGGACAGTTGGAGGAGGGGGATCAAGGGGATCGAACCGCCGACCCTACGGTTAGTGGACGACCCGCTCTGTCCACCCGCTCTACACACTGGGCTCCATTCTCACCAATGTCCTTGTTCCTTGTCTTTCCAACTCACGTACATTTGGTTTGTTACGTTGTGGATAGCAGTGTGTTCCGGCCCTGGTGGTTACTTGGTACTCAATGCGTGAGAGGAAACCTTTGAACGTCATGTGTTTACTGTGTTAACCCTAAATATCTCCCACCTCAGGCCTTATGTTTGCGTTTGGTTGAGTGAGATTATTAAGAGCCTGCCTGTATATTACTGGATGTGTATTATTATGGGTCTCTTCTGGTTGTGTGTGTGGGGGCAAGTTATCAAAACCCAGCAGGTTTGTATTTTTCGCAGAATGAAAGCTTTCGTGCCTTCTGAGACGTCCTTTTTTCGTGGCCAATTTATTTTCAGAGTGTGACTTTGAGCCTAAGTGGTGGAAATGACTGTACTACGGTAATCACTGAGTGACTGGCAAAATATAACTTTATATTTAATCATTCTCTTTAATCCCTAAAAAAAAAACATTTTTTCTTTTCAAAAGACAAACTACGACAAATAGTTGGCGACTAAAATTGTCCGTGCCTATCAAGTCTTTCATACTTTCTTGGAATAGTAAAACTTAAGAACGTAATGCATGTAATTATTACACATTAGCATAGAACTTTATTTCTGAGGGTTTGATATAACATTTGGTTGTATTTTGCCCTCCAACATTGGGAATATAATGTATAAAAAAAACTATTGAATAAAATCTGAATCATGTAAAGGGGTTGAAAATATTACATTCTATCATTACAAATCTCTATATAAAACAATGTGAAATTGTCACCTCCTCATAGTTCAATGTCGACACACATTTATGCATTGTTCATTAACGTCACATGTCCATCGGTCTGTGATATAAAACAGACAAAAATAGTTTTTTGATTTTTACACACATTTTCCAAAATCATTGTTGTGAAAACGAAATAAATGACAATCTTCATTATTGCAAAGAAAATATGTTAGTAAAATACATTTTCCCCTGGATTGTATAATTACCATATATATATATAATCACTTTAGTTTTTTTGTCAAGAGCTGTAGCAGTACAAACTTTGTTTTATAGATTCAAACAAATGCACATTATGTAACATAAGCTGAGATTTTGAATGTCTTTTATAATAATTCTAATAATCATCATCACCATCATCATCTTCTTCTTTATGTCATTACCATAATAAAAGTGAGTTCAACTCATCAGAAAGATGAATGCCGTCTGTTAAAAATAGTGTTTGATTACAGTTAACCAGTTCATCTGACATAAAAAAAAAAAGTAATGTTTCTTTGAGGCACACATTGCTGGACAATACAATACAATATTCTATATAGCCCTCTCTGTGTCAAGTATTTTTCCAACAACTCTTTTGACATCCCATTATATCAAACAAAAATAAACTTTGACTATCCAGTCAAACACAAGTCACATCTCATAAACAGCCATTAGAAATGATGGGCCAGGTCAAACATACATATTTTTAGCCCCTGCTCTAATTGAAAACCCCCAAAATCTAAATATGACAAATGTGACATAAGGAACAACAAAGAATATGAATGATCACACAAAATGGGGAGGAAAAAAACGAGATGAACACACAATGTGGTTGCAGTCAGTCAGAGTTTGGTCATCGGTATGTGCAGGCAGTTCCAGGGCCCCATCCACAGCTCCTCCTCGTCCGACAGTGCATGGTCGCTATGGGACTCCAGCGTCTCTCTGCTCACCTTGTGATTGTCCACCAACGTCTCCACCTCACCAGCGCCACAGGGTGGCCGGATGGCCTTGGTCATACTGCCCTTAGAGCCAAAAGTCTTGGTGAGATTCAAGATGTTTGACCCCGGGGACCCACAGCAGATCTGGGTGTTGAGGTTGACGTCCAGCGAGGAGGCGGTGGAGACACACGTGCCGACGCCGTTCCCCGTTTCGTTCTCCGCGACGTCGACGTTGTTGATCGGTATGTTTTCCTCGTGGGTCACCGCAAGCTTGTCCAGCTTCTTGAACTGCTTGCCGAGTCTGCACGGGGACCCCACCTTCAGGTTATTGGGGTGGGTGAGACGCCTGGTGCGGACGATGGTGCCATTCTGGGAGAGGTAGACGTTCCCGTTGACGTTGCCATGGCTGTTGGGGATGCTGGGGATTTGGTTGCGCTGGGTCTCTGTGCCCCCGTCGTCTGTGGTGGAGCCGGTGTTGTACTCCTGGTGGTCTACCACTAGCTTAATCCTTTTGCTCCTTCCAGGCTGGATGAAGAGAACACAGAAACAGGACGGGTTACTCTAGGCATATCTAGGCACCTTGAAAGTTGGGCAAAAAAAAATCACATAGAAGATAAAAGCAAAAACCACTGCACCACAGCAAACGAGATCTCACTCAGCAGAATTGAGGCCATTATACTGCCAAAAAGTAGTAGGGAATAAAGATTGTTAAGAATGAAAAATGCACTGATAATAGAGAAACAGAAAAACAGGGAAAGCTGTTTTGCTGTTCATTTGTGAGGAAGGAGAGAATAAAGAGTATATTGGAAGCACGCTGTAGGGCACACCATACTTCACTCCCATGCGCCGGTAACTGAATCGATTCACTCTTACTTCACAAAGCACCATATCTCTCCTAGAAGGCAGTGTTGTTCCCCTCGGAGTCAGAGTCCGTAGTCTGCTTTACCGACGAGGAGATGTTGTCTTCGTCCACCTCGGTGATGGGGGCCAGGCCTCCGTACATCTCGTCAGAGGTGGCGCTGCGCATGTCTGTGCTGTATCTGGGGGGGACATAAGGTGCAGAGGGTCCGGGCACGGCGTGGTCAACACTGGATCTCCCGGAGGATGCTGCATCGCTCAGCTCCTCGGCCGACTCCTCTTTGCTCTCGTCGCCGGCCTGGGATTCTTCTTCTTCGTCGTAACCTTCCCGCTCGCTCTCCTCTTCGATGGTGTCTTGGGACCCCCGGGTAGTGATGGAGCCACGGCTGCCCCGTGAAGACATGGACTTCTCCGTGCCTCCTCCCTGTGAGCTGGCCTCCATCGCTTGGCTGCCACTAGAGGACTTTGCGTCCTCTGAATCGCTTGCCTTTGAGTGAGAACTTTTGTGAGAACTGCTGGACCCGGAGCCTTCGCTGCCGCTGCCTGCCTCCGATTCAGCCTCGCTCGCCGATCCTGTACCGGACTCTGCCGCGCTGCTTTCTTCGTCAGACCTCTGTGACGCCCCCTCACTCGCTGAAGACCTCACAGATGACCTGGTTGCGCTGGAGGCATCTCCACTTCCGCTCTCCGCTGCACTGCCACTACCACTTCCACTACCACTACCACTACCACTACCACTTCCACTTCCACTTCCACTACCACTACCACTGCCACTACCACTTCCACTTCCACTACCACTACCACTTCCACTGCCACTACCACTTCCACTTCCACTACCACTACCACTACCACTACCACTGCCACTATCACTACCACTACCACTTCCACTGCCACTTCCACTGCCACTCCCCGATGCTTCAGTGCTCTTGCTGGCCTCTGAACCAGAGGACTTTGTGGACGAGCGAGCAGAGGATCCAGATCCTGAGGCGTCTTCTTCAGACTCTTCCTCATCAGACCCTTCATCTGAATCTTTATCTGTCCCTGAACTCTTCCCTGTACTCGACTCCTTCTCGGAAGCTGTACCTGTTCCCGACTCGGTACCTGATTCTTTCTCCTCGCTAGAATCTTTCTCCGTGCCAGTCTTTTCCGAATCCGACTCTTTCCCAGAATCCGACTTCCCCTCGCTTTCCTCTCCTTCAGACTTGCTCTCCTCGTCCGATTCACCGGTTGCATCGGGCTCCTCGTCTGAATCCACAGTGCTCTCGTTTGCATCATCCCGATCCAGATCCACCTTCAGGTAGCCCTTGCCCTTGTCCTTGCCGGCCCTCTTTGGCGACTCCTCGTCGGAGTCCTTCTCCCTCGAGCTGCCACTGGCCTCCGGCTCACTCTCCGTCACGCTGATGGACACCTTGGACTTCCTGTCATCCTCGCTGGCCACCTGTGAGTCCTCCTCATCCGGGCGAGGCTGCAACCTTTTGGCCAGGCTGATTTTCCTGAACACCTTGCCGAGGCGGCTTCTGGAATCCGACTTGGTGTCGATCTTTCCCAGAGCCGCCGGCCCGCCGCCAGCCAGACTCTCCTGGCTGTCGATGCGCCGCGCCGACATCAGCTTGGCGTAATCTTTGTCCTTCTTCCCAGCGCCAAACATCTTCAACATTTTGGCTTTTTTCCACGGGGATCGGGCAGGTGGACCGCCAGCAGATGGCTTCACCTTGCTGGCTGCCAGTAGTTTGCTAAGTTTCATGATAGACTTCAGCTTCTTGGCTGCCTTGGAAGGTTCCACGTCCTGAGACGGCTCGGCCTCTTCGATCTCATCCTCGTAAGGCAAGTCACTAAATCCGACCTGCTTGGGTTGACCTCTAGCGGGCATCCCACCGCGACCGCGACCGCGACCCCGGCCTCGGCCTCGGCCCTAAGACAGTCACATTTGATTCACAAACTGTGTTACTCCACCAGATAACGATATTAAAACGGCAAGCGTTTGTGTGTGTGTGTGTGTGTGTGTGTGTAGGTGGGGGGTAACAGTACAAATGATGTACCTCAGAGTAGTAGTAGCCGTCGTCCTCCATGATGACCTGTCCGTACTCATCGTACGTGGGAGGTATCAGCTTCCTGCGACTACCAAACTGTGGCAGGTCGTACCTGGGGAGCAGAAACACACCAACCAAGCTTAAATTAGCATTACCAGACAATTTACTTTCTCCTGAAAACACATCACATCGTGCTGCAGGCAGAGCAGTGGACCGGATAACACTGCGTGCCGTTCTCAAAATGTAAGTGGTGGATATGATATGCATATGTACATGTGAAACACGATGTTCTAATAATGCCAGCAGAGATTTTACACAGTTGTGTGATTATTTCCGCATGAGACATCACACTGAAAGGGCAAAGGCAATGGCAAAAGCGACCATTACTAGAATGTAGCTAATAAATGTATGAATTAATTCACCCTGTGGAAATATACATTTAAAATAATGTGAAATAAAAAAACATATTTATATGTATTTAATCTCATTTAGGATAAGGGATGACTATTCAAATAATCTCTTGTAGTTTTCCCTAAATATTAACAAAAATATGGACTGACGGCAATACTCACACCTTGCAAATATACATTATGTATAGACAATACATGCTTGTGTTAATCAGTTATGGAATTGTGTAATGCTTGCACAATATATCCTTGATGACAGACAGAGTTCATGTCAGGGTATTGATCATTAGACATGATGGTGGCACTCTACATGTAAGGCCCACAGCATATTCAGAACGAAGGGAGACATAGAATCATTTAGGATTGTTATTGGTGGTGGGTTCCCAGCCAAATGTCTGCAGCTGAGCACGATGTCACTTTCCTATAAGAGTCACTTTGGATAAACGCATGTGCTATAAAATGACTAAATAGAAAAATTTGAAATAGTAAAAACCCATTGCCCGTTGATGTCTCAACATTTGGGTAGTTTCCCCACAGCAGAAAGACGTTGTCCATCACAACGCCGTAGCATTTCATGAATCCCAAAGTTCTCATCAGGAGCTATGGCTTTGCGCTCAAGCTTTGTCTTCTTCCTTCCTTCTCTCGTTTGGTCCCTATGGGCAATGTACTAGAACCAAAACCAGACCTTCTCATCCAGCGGGGCCTGGATGGCTCTGGGCAGTGTTATTGATCTCAGCGGATGAAAGAGAAGAGGATTAACACTTAAGGGGCCCACATCGCCAGCACTGCTCTGGATTAAAGAAGTACAAGTTATAGAAGTACGACAGTATGCCCAGCCACTCTAAAAAGCCCCTGAAAAGCTCCAGGTCTCCTGGTCTCTTCAGCCAGAGTGCAGGCGAATGATGAACACCTCTTAATGATCCCATTAAAAGAGGCAATAAAGAATAATCCTTTGTAGACAGAAGAAGAGACATGGAAGGAAGTGGAAAAATGGAAGCAATGGGCTGGAGAACTCACCCCTGGTCGTAATTATAATAGTCCTGGCCTTGGTCCATGCCAGGCCGCATGGAAAGATCCTAATTTGGGGGGGAAGAGAGAGAGAATCAAAAATGATCATAAGTCATTAGAACAGCATTAGGTTGCAGCCGGCACCGTACCAGCGGTGTAAAGATGCAGTAGAGTGCAGTACAGTATCCCAGGGAATAATACGAAAAACACAATTCTACCTCAGGTCTGAGCAGAGAAGGCCTCAACAGCTGCTGTTGCTTGCGAGGTTAGTAAAGCACACGAAGGGACAGCCAACGGACGGAAGAACGAAGGGAAAGCCAGGATAGACAAACACAGAATACAGAGGTCACCCTACTATTAGCTTTGGAAGATGAAGAGGAACAAGAAGATGAAGAAGAACAAGAAGAACAAGAAGAAGTAGAAGGCTGATGCGCTGTGGCTCTGATATGAGAGGAATGGATAAGATGAGATGAATTCAAAGCGATTTGAAACAAGGCAGGACGAGATAGGGGGTGTAGGTGAAGCAGGCACTCTTTGGAACGCAGAAATTAGCAATTCAAAAAGACTCGAGGTATGGAAGGAACAATTCCAAGGTTTTACACAGGCCAGCTTTTTTGAGAGTCCCTATCAAACCATTTATCTGTGTCGAGTCTGTTAAGGCGTTTATCCCCTTTGCATGTGGAGGAATGAATACACTGGGAAAAATGCTTATCTGTCAGAAAGACAGAATTCTTTTTTTCTCCCTTTTGAGAGCAGTTTGAATGGAATACCAACCGCTTCCAAATCAAATCTTAACTGTGGTGTCAGAAGCACTTTGGCTGAGATTGCATCTTAATCTTATTCACCATTTCATCAAGTGGGTGATGGATCAAAGAAAAGAAATGGGCTCCTTACGACCCTACCGGATGCATTCATGGTGACAACAAACAATGAATAATAAGAAAGGTGATGAAATTATAATAACATTGAAGAAGAGGAAGGCAGCCCAGTCCTACCTGTCGGCCGCGGCCACGCCTCCTGTGTGCAGAAGAGGGAGCAGAAGAAACAATGAGCATGGCGTGATAGAGGAAACATTTCCACCATCACAACACGTGATCTGTCAAAACAATAGTGGTTCAAAAGAATGACGAGCGAAAACAATACGTCTTAGTTATGTGTGCATTTTTTGTTTGTGTCACAGGCCTGGATGTATGCATTTTATTTATTTCAAAAACAAAAGCAGAGGAAGAAAAGCCACCGGGCCGTGGTGTTATCAGTGAGTTCTCATTCCTTTTCATATCTAGAGCGCTCATCTCAAGGTCGTATGCAAATGGAGAGCAGTTGGTGAAAAACGCCTAGCGTCCGTGAGCCAACTGCACATCCAGCACATTCCTCGAGGCGCAGAGACGCACTGGTTGTGGCAAATAATCTGAATACATGAATACATGAATGAGCTGACCGATCGACCAACAGCCCGACACAGACCGCCCGGCGTTCTCGCTGAGTCAGCCTGCTGACCGACCGACCCAAAACTCAACCGATGAAAAACAGCGGCTTCTACAAACCCAGAAACGCCTTTTCTCATTAGCAGTCAACAAAGCAACACACGATTCCAGCGCGCAGTCCAGACAGGAGACCCAGACAAATATATGTAATTATACAGATGAACAAGCAATGATGTGAGCTTCTGCTACACTACAGCCATCACTTATTACAGGGTGTGGTGGTGACCACGTGGATATGACCTTAGCCCCCCCCCCCCCCCCCCCTCCACCTGAGGCTAAGTGTGCTGGGTGAAGCAGGGCTTGATGGATGACCTTCTGGTGGCTGAAGCTGCTGGTGGGAAACAGCAAGACGAATGACCCGGTGGGGGGGGAGGAGGTGAGGGTGGAGGTGGAGGTGGAGTTGGAGGTGGAGGTGTGAGGTGTTTTGGGGGACAGAGTTGGAGAGTAAATAAACTCCAGTCCTATAAGAGGAAGGGGTGTACATAAGGTCGGTCCTCTTTTACCACTCATAACTACTAATCAAACAGGAAGAAGAAAGAAGACTTGTTTTCCAGTTACCAGTTCACAACAGTTTGTACCAATGACATGTTGTATGAAACAGTGACATTTTGAAAGCAACAGAAAAAAAGTAATTTGAACAGCAGTGATAACAACAATGACTGAATCACGGAAAATAAAAGAATGGGAAAAGTGAGAGAGAGAGAGCGAGAGCGAGAGACACAGAGAGAGAGGAGGCAGCGGTGGAAATAAGCCATTAAGCAAAGGGTCTCAAAGCATGAGAACAACAACAACAAAGACATCACGAGAATACGGAAATAGAAAGAGAGAGAGAAGGAGGAAAAGGGCAGAGAGACAGTGGGAAACAACAGGCATGGACACACACAATGGGACCGGAGGAGAGCGACAGATGAATGAAGAGCACCACCTGGAGCCTTCAGAGGACCATCCCACCGGCAGATAATTGGCAGGAGGTGAGAGAGGTCTCCAAAGACAAGTCTTACGAGGAAGACCACCGGAAAAAAAACAAGTCACTAAAAAGCTGGAAAAGACCAGAGATAGGCGACCGGGGTACAGTAGAGAATAGAACGAGGAGAGGAGTAGGGGGAGGGAAGGGGGAGGAGGAGGCAGTTGACAGTCCCACTGGTGGTGCCCTGTGTGTGAGGATTGATTGGTGGTCTAATTATCCCTCTGCAGCGTACGGGCAGCACCACACGGCGCTGGACTCCTTCAGGCTGATGGGATCTGTGAAGGCGTGTCAAGAGACAAGCCTCCCCGGGGGGCCCCTCCCCTTTCTTCTGGGCTAACTCAGCATGCTGGGAAACGCCAGGCGCTTGTACCCTGTCTGGTCCAGACCAGCACACACTCGGCTTTCCCTCTTTTTGATTCCGGAGTGGGTAAACATCTATTAGCGATATAGCAGAGGAGAAAACAAGCCTCTCTCCCTCTGTGTCTCCCTCTCTCTCTCCCTAAAGCACACCATTGAGTTGTATTCACAACCTGGTTGGGCAGAATAAAGGCGGATAAACACAAAGCTCGGATCACCGCTTCGTATTTCCCGGATAAAAGAGAAATCTTTGGGATTTCGAAAAAATGAAAAATAACCGACAAATGAACGCTCTGTAGTTCCCTTTGAGCCTCTTATTAATCTTTATTTTTGATTCATGGTTCATATCTTTTATTTCAAAATATTTTCTCTTCTGCTTATGATATTGACTTGGCCAATTAGAGCTCATCCCCATGCAACAGTGGCTGAATATTTGATGCTGGTGTCTCTTTTCATGTATTCCTCCATTCAATTGCATTATTTAACCGTATTAAGCTACAGAACACGTTTCTTATCATCGTAGTAATATTCTTGTGGTAGGCCTATAGGTGTACAATTAATTCTGCTGTATGCATTAAGTATTTTGTTGGTCATTTCATCACAGCAACATCCGTTTTAGTATTCGTACTTTAAAAAATGAAATAATTAAGAAAGAGGAAGACGCCATTTCATCCAGGAGTCTGATGGCGTCTGAAGTCTGATGATGAAGTCTTTGGTTTCTTAGGGTTTTCGTTGCCATGGAGCCCTGTACAGCCATGTACCACTATTATGTATGATGTATGATGTATGATGTATTATGTACGACTCATTGTCGAGTGCCACTCAACCTCGCTAAATTCATAATGTCCTTAGATAGCATCCTGTAATTCAATTCTAATACTTGGTGCAAAATAAATAGTATTTATAGTATATCGGCTACGTGAAAAACAAACACGATGCTTCAATGAGGCATGGAGAAACAAACTGAAAACACACAGAGTAGTAAAGAACACAGTGAGGAAGAAGAACAGTGGATCAGAGCACAGTGGACTGGGAGAGTTCTGTGGGTTCCTGAGTCTCCGCCTGTGAACTGTTCCACTCTAATTGGCTCGTCTGCTGAGGATCGCCAGCCGTCTCGTCTTGGCTGTTCGCATTTTCTGCCGACAACTCTGCGTGGCTTTTGGCACCCAGTTTAGACACTGAGAAATCGCCGTCGTCTCCTCCTCCTCCTTCTCCTCCTCGTCCTCCTCCTCCTTCTCCTCCTCCTCCTCCTCCTCCTCCTTCTCCTCCTCCTCCTCCTCCTCCTCCTCCTCCACTACCTCCACCACCTCCACCACCTCCACCACCGTCGCTGTCTGCGGTGTCTCCCTGCAGCGTGGAGGTGCTCCTGTTAAACCTGGGTGCCTTGCAGCTCTTGTCCACCTGGCTGTACAGGTTGGCCACGGAGCGCTCGATGTCCGC
>OMKI01010502.1:29167-40217 GCA_900302315.1 Phycis blennoides | reverse complement strand
AACGGGGTAGTGGGTTGGACTGTCTCAGCCATCATTCCTTGGAAGGATGGTGTCCTGCCAGCGGATCAGAATACCCTCCAGTCGTCCGCCACTAGCTCTCCCTCTAGGTAGGAGAGCTGGAGGATTGTCCCCTCCTCTGCTTCTTCTACTTGGTACTGGTAGGGCTCTCCTCTAGCTGCCTGTCTGTCCCAATGGAGGTCTAATACTCTCCTTTTATCCACTCCTCCTCAGTCTTCCCCTTCTCTCGGAAAGAGTCTGGTAATCGGTTTCAACACCAGAATTAGTCTAAGCCCTAGGGTGGCTAAATAGTCAACTTCTGGCCTGTATTTTGCATCTTCCTTCTTATATGTCAGTAAAAAGGTTTGCGGGCCAGGGAGGGTTATTGTCACCCTGGTATGTGTCCCTGATTCGGCGTGTAGCCGCTGGCACTGGGTCGTCACTGTTGTTTATTAAAAAGGGTGGATCGATGTTATGGTGAGGAGTTCGCGGCAGATGATGAGATGAGAACGGAGACTTGTAAGCAGTCCGAGTATTTATTCTACAGGTTACAATCAATAAACTTTTGGGAGGTCTGATACACCTGAGGGTACTAGCTACTCAGCGCTGAGTTCCTCCTACCGAGAGGACAGGAGACTAGCACACACACTTCGGTGAGAACCAAGCTTTTCTATCTCTTCCCCACCCAGTGGAACTTTCCACTACACCCGGGCGCCGCCCCTGTTGAAGCCGAGTTAGTCTGTCGGGGGGTGCCGATTCAGAGGGAGTTGCTTTCAACGGTGGTACTGGTTATCTTCTTGTTTTAAGTTTCGAGCTTCGGCATCTGGCCTTGGTCGTCTGGCCTTGGTCATCTGGCCTTGGTCGTCTGGCCTTGGTCGTCTGGCCTTGGTTGTCTGTCTTGGGTGGTTTCTATACCTCCTTTCTTTGCTGTTTCAAGCCACCTTTTTCTTGGGGGAGCTATTTATTTTCACAACATCACCCAGTCCCACGTGCACACAGTTTTTACGACAAGCTTTAGGCTCTCCGGCCTGCTCGGGGAAATGTCTTTCTATTGCCGCCCAGTTAGTTATACGCACTGTTCGCTGCGCTAAATCCTCCTTCTGTTCCGGGGTTAGAACTACCACCGCCCCTGTGACGGGGTCTGTGCGCTAAATCCTCCTTCTGTTCCGGGGTTAGAACTACCACCGCCCCTGTGACGGGGTCTGTGCGCTCATCGGTATAAAACCACGGTCACTCCCTCTAGGTGGACCTCTCAATTGATCTGGATCGGGGTTATAATCCGTACGTCTAAGTGGCATGCGCCATGGTTCCATCTCCCATGGTTGTTATTTTATTTTCGGTGAATTATTTTATTACTATATTATATATATATTTATTTATTTATTTATTTATTTATTTTTACCCGTTGGACTCTAACCAACGCCCCTTTAACAGATTTTATCTGGATCCTACCGGTTTTCTTCTCACCTTTTTTTTTGCCAGACTCTAACTGACTATCGGCCCCAGATCGAAAATGGTTAAATGGGCCCTCCTCTCCAGGAGTCCCTTACCTCTATTTATTTACCCAACTTTGCTCCGTACCCATGCAGTTTTATGCAGTACATTCATAAATAATAATTTTAATATACTTCACAGTAGATGCTAGTCAAAATAATAAAGCAACAAGAGATTATTCGCCATTGTCGTAAAAAAGCTGCTGTGTGTGTACAAGTGATAGCAGATTAGACTGTTTGCAGCTGGTATAACTTGGCTCCTCTCTTCAACAGAAAACCCTGCTCATTCAGAGAACTGATTAAGCCCTCAAAGTCCAACACCTGAAAGTGGAAAAAAAACATGATTTAGGAATACACAAACAGACAGTACATATTAAAATACAGTATGTTACATAACAATCAACGTGAATGTGTTCCCTCTCTGAGTTGTATGGCTACTAACCTGTATGTTCAGCTTCTCAGCTAGCGATCTCAGCTGCTGCATGTCAAACTGCTTCTGATTGGTCCGCTGAGCGTGTGAGTGCAACGCATTGACCAATCGCTTGGCAATGCTACGCTGACTCATTCCTGAGCCCAACTGAGACCGTTGGAAGTCTAGGCCGCCCAGCCCATCAGAATAGGTATCTGCTAGGCTGTGAGGTGCACACACCAAACCATGTTATGAACAATAACCATCCAAATAACTCAAATTCAACATCTGTGTTTCTCTGGTTGGCACCTGTGTTTCATGATCTCCACCACGTCTTCAGCATCACTCTTCACTGCTGTCTCTCTGAGTTCCAATCTAGCCCTGGCCTGCACGCACACGCACACGCACACGCACACACACACACACACACACACACACACACACACACACACACACAGACAGACACTTGGTTACTGCATCCTCCATCAGTGTAATTAATTAATTCTATTTATGTATTCATTCAGTCCACCCTCTTCAGTCATGTAAGGTTTTGTAAATTACATCTTGCTGGTGTATAAACAAGAGGACAAGTCCATCCATGGTGCAACCTAATTACCGTCCAATATCTTGAGTGAGCCAGCTCATATGGTAGGAGCCAAGATGGAGTCCAGCCTGGGGTATTTATATTTTGTGTAGGCGCTACAGACTGCTCTTTTCTCTATTTGATTGGAGAACAATTAGAACTAATAAAATCACTGGATGCATATCCGTGGGAGTTGTGTCTTAATCCCACAGCGTGCAGGCAAACGCATGAAATCCCACAGTACAATAACACAAAATATTTACAGTTTTTTTTGTGAATGTCACTCACAACTCTTGTGGTCTCTCCTTAGTGTTTCTCTGAGGTGCATCTGACAACTGGACATGATTTAGTAATTTAACATTGGCTTTTATCCAAAGCAACTTGAAAATGAGGCTGTGAATAATCAAAGGAGCATACTATTGGAATTGGAGTAGCTACAAAAAGGATGGAGAGTCCCGAGGAACATAGGAATCAACCTTTTTCAGCCTACGGTTGAAAAAGATTATATAAACGTCATCTTAAAACAGACTTAACTTTACAATTTTCTTGGAAATTATTCTAAAATCTAGGGCACCATAGAACTTTAGTTAAATGTTCAGCTGTCTTTTATGACTGAGAAAAAAAAAAAAACACTCTTGAAATCATAACTCTCTAACCCGGCATTCCCTAACCCCAGTCGAAGACCATTGCTCTAACACACACCCAAGAGAGAACCCACCTCGGTCAGCCTAATCAAAGACTCCAGTTGTCGGGTGGTGATTGGTGTGGAGTCAACCGACTGGGCCTGGACTCTGAGGGACAGGTAGAACTCCTGGAGGGTGTGAGCGGCTTCAGGCGAGAGGGTGGGGTGGACATACTGCCGGGCGTAGCTCACATACTTCCTCAGCAAGCACGCCGGGATAACGTCCACAGCTTCACCGGCAGGGACCTGCCACCACACAGAGATTGAGACCTTAAGAAGGCAGCATGCCTCAAAAGAAGTGGATTGGTCCGCGGAAATTATTTGCAGACAAACTTGTATTTTTTTTAACTCAATGCGGTCTTAGAACTTAGTGGAGAGCAGTGGAGATGGGGCACCAGGAATCTGGCTGTGGGAATACATCTAAAGCAAATCCTATCTGCCTTCATTTGATGACTTATCACATACTGTAGAATGTTTGCATGTTTGACACGTTTGCAAAATCTTGGAGGTGCTACAAGGGCCCGAACATAAGTTTGACGAGGTATGCGTTTGTTCGTTATCATCGCGTCATTTTGTTATATCGACCCCCCCGGTCTTCCTCAGCGCAAGAAGTATACGGCCCATCTCATTGAGGTCACGCGAAACACCACGCTCAGCCCACTGTCCTTTGTTTTGTTTGCATCAGATGTTATAATGTTATGTAATGTTATGGTCCGTCTCACCTGCAGTCGTTGCGACAGAGGCGTTTCCGAGGCCTCCAGCAGTAAGGAGCTCTCCAATTCGCTGTTGTTGGCTCTGCTGACTGTGGCACTGCTAACCCCGCCCCTTCCTGTCCGGGTCGCCATGACGTGCTCCGACAGCAGCCTATCATGTGACTCTTCTGGGACGTCCAACAGAAGGAAGACGATGTCGAAGCGAGAGAGCAGAGCTGAGCCCATTCTAGACACACAAAATACCATTATGTTTCAACCAGACGGACTGCATTTGAACAATAGCACACACAGAATACACTCCTTCCTCTGCTCCACTGCCCTTGGGTTCCCCTCATCTAGAGCTCAATTCAAAGACAGGTAACTGGCATTAGGCTTCCCTCAAAGGGAAACACATATGGCCTACAGAGGAAATTTAGTGACAAATTTTCTATGATCAACACATTTGTCAAGTGTTCAAGTTCAAGTTCATATACAAAACGTATTTATAGACATTTGGTGAAAATATTGTGAACAATAAACACTATGATATAGTCCAAGCATGGCAATAATGTCATAAATATACCCATACTAATAAAGCCACACTACAACACCCAAACAATAGCCTTGTGAGCCCAGCAACTAATAACAGTCTGGCCTTGACTGGGCAGCAATTGATTTCCACATGGGTGCAGATCAGATCAGATTAAATATGCACTCTTCGCTCTTGTCAAGTTTGGTTGAAAGTAAAGCAAAAACATATTCTCCTCTGAGAAAAGCCCACTGTGCACATTTCTGTTAATATTTTAATCTTTTTTTCTTCTTCTTTTTTCTAAATCCTGTTCATCATGAACTGAAACCCTCTCTCCCCTTTTATATTTTGGCTTTCCAGGGGCTCAAGCACGACTGATCTGCAGAGAGAAACAGAACGCGAACTTGCGAGATCAGGTTGCTCTCACTCCTGCCATAACCTTTATAATAATAATAATAATAATAATAATAAACGTTATTTGTATAGCACCTTTCATACAAGGAATGCAGCTCAAAGCGCTTTACAATAGAGAAATTACATGCACCAAGTGCTTTACATGGAATAGACATAGAATTAACATAGAAACAGGGACAGAGTGCCATCATTTATCGTGTCTAGTGGTACCAAGTGAAATCAGCTCGGAGAATTCCTGTAGAAATAGTGATGAATATCTTGATGGCCGATATAATGTAATGATGAGCACTGATAGTTCTGCTTTGAGCTCAAGAACAAGATATTCAAATGATGTGAATTCACCCAGGTCAATGTCATTACACACAAACTTTGTAGAAAAAATGGCAGCAATTCCTCCTCCTCTCCTGTTTTGTCTGACTGACAAATGATAACATTTATGATAAAAATGAATGATAAATGATGATATAAATTATAGGTTTGGAGGACAAGCCTCTATCAGTGTTGCTACACCAGTAGTGCTGTTCAGCCAGGTCTCAACTAAAAACATACAATGCAGATTATTTTCAATTATCAGATCATTAACCGAGAAGGATTTGTTAGCCAATGATCTGACATTAAAAAGAGCTCATATCAGCTGTAGGGATTCTGTGACAATTCTGACGGACACCTGAGTGATGATGTCTGTGGTTGTTGCTGTTGAATAGTTCATCAATCTGACTGAGCTTCAGCGTGGCAGCTTTAACTAACTTCTTGGTTGGTGAGTGTGGTCGGTAGGGGGAGGGGGACCGCTGGGTTACTGGCGAGTGTGGTGGAGGGGAGGAGGGTCCCTGATTGGGACAGAGACATCCTCCGAAGGCCTTTGGTGATGTGGAGCAGAGGGTCAGGTGAGGGGGGAGAGATGCAGGCTGTCTGCCTGTGTGCGCTGTCCTTATCGTGCTTGGGTATGGCATTCCAAGAGCATGACGTACGTTGGCACCAAGTAGTCTGGATCCAGTGATGTTTGGATGAACTCCGTCAGGTTTAAAGCAGCCTTTACAGTTCCAAAAGATATTGAAGTTGTCAATAAACCGTATCCCATGGGTGAGGCGCGCTGATGTCAGCCATGTGTTCAGGCCAAGGAGTCTGCTAAAAGATTCGATTCCTTTCCCCAAAAGTTGGAACAGGGCCCGAAATGAATATATGTTGCGATTGACGGTCACTCAGTTTCTCCAGTAGCAGGCAAAAGTCTTTTTTCAGGATCTCAGAGCCAGTTTTCCTTTGCAGAATGTCAAAAGACCCAGTATGGATGATAATCCTCATGTTACTTGGATGTGTAGAGAGGATAACAGGCAGCATCTCTGTTAGCTCCCTGACAGATGTGTCAGTCAGTTAGATTTTCAGTCTTCTTCTGGCCCTCGGCTTATCAGGTATGGAGTTTGCAATATTTCCTCTGGCCTTTGGCCTAGCAGTGGTTTTGGGGTTATTTCTTGGGTTTTGGTTAGCCTTAATGCTCGTGGTGTGATTAGCTTCCCTGAGTTCAACGCAGTTAGTATTATCACATATTTCATTCAGAGTCAGTGGGTCATGCCTGTTTTGCAATGAGAGTTCAGGTAGTGGAGTGAGCGTTGGTGCTCTCTTGTTTGATTTCTTGCTGGATTTTCCTCTGCGGCGCACAACGTCACACCAAGTCCTGGCTGGAGTAGATGCTTTTGGTCTAGCACCGGTGCTGTGCCAGTATGAAGTGTCATTAGGGAAGGCTGGTTTAGGAGCCTCCGTAGCTAATCCAGTGGTGTTAGGACACATCCAGGGGAGCGTGTCAGCCAAGTCCGTGATGGGATGCTCTTCATTTGTTGTAATCACATGTATAAAAGTCTGTCCTTTAGCACCCTGTACAGTAGCTGCTATAGAGTCAATGAATTGCTCACTCTCAAGTATTTGACGCAGTGTTTCAATCTTCTTTTCCAGCTGCATTATCCTCTCAATTAGTTGCTCACACTCCATGCAACTCACAGATTTTGCCATCTTGTCCTTGTCCAAATTCCAGGTTTCCAGTCAGTAGGCTACCGATGACCACAACTCCACCACTGCTAACGTTTAGACGTTAGCAGTGGTGCTAACTGGAGAGGCTAGCAAATCGGTGCAAATCGCAAATCGGTGGCTCGACACCACGGACCGAGGATACGGAGTCTGCTAGCTCGTTTTAGCTCAGTCCAGACCCAAACGTTTAGCGCGGGTCTCGTTTGGAAGTCATACGCGTCCTGCGTGAACGTAAACCGACCGCCTTAACCTTGTTCCCTTACACAGTGCACACACAGCAGCTCAGGGTACCTCAGGTTCTCGGAGACCGTCTTGGAGCGGTTGTAGTGTCCCCCGCTGGGGTTGGCGGCAGCGATGACCGAGGTCCTGGCGGGCAGGCAGGACACGATGCCGGCCTTGGCCAGGCTCACCGACTGCTGCTCCATGGCCTCCAACAGAGCCTGCTGCTGGTTGCCCAGCTTATCAAACTCATCGATGCAGCACAGCCCTGCAAGGAAGGACAGAGGTAGAGGATGGGGCAGAAGGCCAGAGGGAGAGACAGAGAGAGGGAAATACAAATGATGGAGCGGTGTGTGCACAGCCCAAAACAAACCCAAACAACGCTCTTTGTAACTTGGCACTTAGTCAGAGATGTTGTATACTAGCAATGGTTAACCTAGCAATTGAAATGCTTGAAACTTGTTCTGGTGACTTTCTTACTGTATTAGCTGCAATGAAATGTTTTACCTTCTTATGACAAATGTACTCTTTGTAAGTCGCTTTGGATAAAAGCGTCTGCTAAATGCCCTCAATGTAAATGTAAATGTAATCCACGTTCGACACACTGTCGTGCTAATCGGTGTGCACTTTCCACTCTTTGTAGCGTGGCACTTAGCCAGAGGTGTTGTATACTAGCAATGGTTAATCTAGCAATTGAAATGCTTGAAACTTGTTCTGGTGACTTTCTTACTGTATTAGCTGCAATGAAATGTTTTACCTTCTTATGACAAATGTACTCTTTGTAAGTCGCTTTGGATAAAAGCGTCTGCTAAATGCCCTCAATGTAAATGTAAAATGTAAACCGGCAAGGAAAGAGATGCAGAAAATGGCGTACAAGGGGTATGAGATGGATGGATCCGATGGAGAGATGGATCAAACAAGAGGACGGGAAGAGAACGGAGGGAGCAGAAGAACGCAGTGGTCACGCGTGCTGGAAATACCAACGCACGTATGCACACGCATCAGACACACACACCCCGACACGTGCACAGATGCATGTAAACAGACACACAGAAACACAGACCTTGGTCAGCCAGGACTAACGCTCCAGCCTCCAGCGCGTAGTCTCCTGAGCCCGGATCTCGAGACAGACTCACTGTTAGCCCTGAACACATGGAGACAGACTCACTGTTAGCCCTGAACACATGGAGACAGACTCACTGTTAGCCCTGAACACATGGAGACAGACTCACTGTTAACCCTGAACACATGGAGACAGACTCATTGTTAGCCCTGAACACATGGAGACAGACTCACTGTTAGCCCTGAACACATGGAGACAGACTCACTGTTAACCCTGAACACATGGAGACAGACTCACTGTTAGCCCTGAACACATGGAGACAGACTCACTGTTAGCCTTAATACACAGACACACACATGAGCTCATCAGAAAAGTAGACTTACCCATGGGTCAATAAATGAATTGATATAGACATATATATATCCATATATATGTGACATACCTGAAGTACTGGTGCTGTTTCCACAAACATAGATTCCTCTGGGAGCCACATTGCACAAGGACTTTAGTTGACAAACAGAAACAGACAAAATATGTAACAAAATTGGAGCAAATGTCACATTGTGTGTAAGATATCCTACATCCATAATACTTATGATAAACTACACTGTACATTTTATTCTAATGATCATGTACACTAAATATCATACACATTATAGGTACAATATATAACAAATGCATTGTACTGCATGACACGCTTAGTTGAATTAACGGATTCTCCGACAACAATGCCACAGCCAGTATGTTCTCCTTTATATTCCTTAAAATGCTGTATTTTAGTTTTGCTAATTGCAGAGGCCAACGTTAAACATGAATGCAATATCGTGCAACTCATTGTGCAGTGCCACTCAACAGAGGGGACCCGTGTCAGTGTTTACCTGGAGCATCTGGCTCTTGCCCAGGCCAGGGTCTCCCACCACCAGGACGTGGGGGTCTCCTCTGATGGGCACGCAGTTCCTCTCCGTCCGCTTCTGACGCCCTCCAAACAGGGCCAGCGCCAGGCCCGCCTTCACCAGCTGATCACACACACACGGTGGGTCAAGGTCCAAAGTGAAACATGCTTCTTCTCATAGCAACGTCAGCCCTTTAAAAGCCTGTCATCTAGCTCTCTCATTCCTTTCTGCCGTGTCGTGGTGGGGGAGGGAACTCACCAGGTGACCGTAGATCGCAGGACACAGGGAGCTGCAAACGGGAACAGAGAGGGGCAGAGAAAGGAGGGGAGGGTTCATTCATGTCCACTGATTTCACGTTAGTTGTTTATTGTCCAATGATCATCGTGTCTAGATATTATTACAATGTGAATACATGGTTTGTAGTCTAGTCGGCATTATAATAAGATCTGACAATAGTTTTTGTTGAAGACTGCTATTATCAATATTATTATTATTTCAATTTAAGGTCCAGTGTGTGTAGTGGTGTGTAGTGGGAAGCTAAGGTGGTCTGTACTGGCCTGTATTTTGTACCAGTAGATACTTCCAACATTATGCTACACTATGCTATGTTGTCTCCAACAACATCAAGTAGCCAAGTGTGAAGGGATGATGTTCGTTGATAGATAAATCATTTATATAAATACCTTATTTAGTCTATTAAGTCATAGCTAACAAGGAAAGGTAATTTCACATTGGACGTGATTGTTGCAATATTTTCCACAGTCAATAAGATTCTGAAAATGGGACTGTACACATATGCCGCAATGTCGTCATTGTGAAAAAGCGACATTCATTTAAAGTTTCACCAAGGTATCTGATGCCTCTAGCCTGCGAATAAATCGGTTTAACCAATCACAATTGGGTATCTTTGTCACAGTCACCATAGTCACTACATGTTGTAGGACATGGAAGAGGTAACAGCCTATTTATGCTTTTCAACACAGTTCTTATTGCATCCATAGTGGGAAACTACGGTCATAGACCTATAATTATCGTTATCTGTTATATGTGTTGCGCATTAATCTCGCTAACAGTTGGCACTGTAAGCCAATGTTTACTGCACTGCAGTACGTGAATATAGGTTGCTTTTGATGACATGACAGGGTGTGGTTGTATCGCTACATGCCACTAACGGCTACACACTGTACTGTTAAGAGACAGCAGCGTTTAAACACACGGACCCAGCTAATTACCCCTGTCCCCTGCTCAGTCTGTGCAGTGTGGCAAAATACATTGTTGCTAGGGAATCCTTTGAGATTGAAACCCGTGCATTTTTGTACTTATTTTACATGAGATTTGTCTCAGAGCATTTATTATGAGGCTATGTAACCAAAACAACTGAAAAAAAAAAACTGCAATATTTTCTCAAAAATGAAATATGTTCACAGCCCTAGTGCCGTACATTCACCCATTCATACATACATTCATGGACCAATGGCAGTGTCATCCATACAAGGGAATTGCCATCTTGTCGGGAGCAGTTAGTGGTCGGTGTCTTGCTCAGTGAGACCCGTGCAGACACCTAGGAGGAGGCGGGGTCGAACCAGCAACCTTCGGGCTGCCAGACAACCCGGAGGTTGAGCCACACTACGAGTACACCACGAGTATCTTACTGGACTATGAGTCTCAGCAGGTCCGCCTGGCACTGGATCTCCTGGATGGCGTACAGCTCTTTCAGACTGAACTCCTCCCCTCCAGAAGTCGCCCGGGAATCCAGAGCACCTGGATCGGTGTGCTGACCTATTCCAAGACAGCCACAAACAAACACATTAACACTTGTTTGTTGACCACCAGAGACGGCTAGACATACAGAGTGGAAAAACACAGTTTACATACAATGCATCATTTCATACAACACACAATGTCATACATGCCATTACTGGGAGTACAACAACTAGTCATGAAAACTAATAACATTCAGATCATAAGAGTGAATATGTTTAGCAAATAATAATAATATTAATAATAATAATAATAATGTGTTACAATTCAAAAGGGTTTTGATATACTGTATTGAATTC
>OMKI01010502.1:0-10616 GCA_900302315.1 Phycis blennoides | reverse complement strand
CCCCCCCCACCTTACACAAGGATGTGTCCCTCTCTCAGCTCCAGGGGGCCCACCTGAGAGATCTGCCCTGTCGACACCTGTCCACCAGGGGGCCATACACCGAACACCCTGCTCCCCCATACCAGGTGAAGGTAGGTTGGTGCAGTCTGGGGGGACCTTTTGAGTCCACCTCTCCATCCAGACATTTTGCTCGTGCCATCGAAACAAAGTACAAAAAAGTGAGGCTAAGAACAATCGAGGTATTATCATCAGATTTGGAGCCACGACCAAAAAAGCTGCAACGCTACACAACGTCATAAAACAACGACAACGCAGCAAGACGACCAACAATGTTTTTTGTGGTCTTGTCTTCCCCAAGGCTTGCACCCTCCCGGGCCTCCATTGGTCCGGCCTGTCCTGCCCAGAGAGCGAGGCGCCGTGGACAGAGTCATAGAGTACCTGGTGGGGGACGGCCCACAGAACAGGTGAGCACGGCTCATCTTTACAGGTCGTTTGTTTCTTCACTAAATATGCAAGTAACCGGGCAAGTTACTACAACTGGTAATCATTTTGTTGGTATTTGAACGTGTTGAACTTGGGGACACCTCAGAAATGTCTCTCCAAAAAAACATATTCCAATTCAGCAGAAGACCTTTTCAGAGCTAAAAGACCACTTAAGACCGGATCATTTAAATAGTCCTAACTCATTTTCTTTGTGTGTTTCCAGATATGCGCTCATCTGCCAGCAGTGTTTTTCTCACAATGGGATGGCTCTGAAAGAGGAGTTTGAATATATAGGTAACAAAACACATTACTCATGGTACTATCTCCAGACATACACATGTTCCAGTCCTGCATTATTCAAAACCTCTTTGAACTAGCATTTAGTGGCATACAATAAATTGATGAGTGTGTTGTAACTTCATGAGGTTACCGTACACATTGGATACACACAGTGGATCTGTTGTGGCTGGTAACCACATAGACTGTATAACGTCTAGGATAAACTCATTTAACAGAGGCTGTATGTAATACAGCTTATAATGACTTTGATATGTGGACATCGGTGGAAACCATTGCATGCTTTTTTTCCCACACAAAAAAAACGAGTACACCTCGTTCGATGAGCGTTTTCTGGCATTTGTGGCACACATAATACTGATTTGTGAATTCGGCATTGATTCTGTTCAGGAATCCAGCCAGCCGTGTTCTCTGTGGAGAAAAGCCAGCAACGATCTTTCCTCCCACACATGATCATGTTCTGATTCAGAGTGTGCATGGAGAGGAGGGGCTATTCACAGACGTCAATGTGAGGGAGAGGGAGAGAGAGAGAGGGAGAGGGAGAGAGAGAGAGAGAGAGAGAGAGAGAGAGAGAGAGAGAGAGAGAGAGAGAGAGAGAGAGAGAGAGGGAGAGAGAGAGGGAGAGGGAGAGGGAGATGTGTGTTGCTGTAACTCTCCAATAAAATAAGTCTAAGACTTTACCTGTGTAAAAAGTAGTCAATGCATAGGAAACACGATTGATCACAGATGGTGTCATTCTCTTGGAAGGAAATGAAAACTATAAATGACCCGCCCGAGTAAAGTCTGTGTGAGAAACACTGCATTAGATTGGTGGCTGGCATGAGCCACTTGTCATAGTAGCACATCGTAGTGAGCTAGATTGATTTTGACAAATCATATCAATAAATCAGGTCCCTACTGGATTGCTGTTTCTGCATATTTCCCCGGAAGTTAGGGGGTAACGGGGATTTTACACTGACAGGGAACTTGCCAAATGTAACGGACCGCTACCTTGAATAAATTAGATTAGATTCAAAGCAACTGATTTGTCAAAAAATGATGTATATGAAATATGATGTTGAAATGTTGCATATTATACTTTTTGTAAACATCTTAAGTTGATGTGTGTGACAAAGCTGATCTCTTGCTTTGTTGTTTGTCTTGTTGACATTCCTTCCACATTGCTCCTGCCAGCATTCCGCTGTGCGTATTGTTACTTCATGAACCCGGCCCGCAAGACACGCCCACAGGCCCCCAGGCTTCCAGAGTTCAGCTTCGAGAGGAGGATGAGGGCGGAGTCCCCCTCCCCGGGGCCAGTGCCTCATTCTGGCTCAGAAACAGAGGAGAGTGCCGCGCCGTCTGGAGGTACTGACACATAAAACCACAACAGGCTGGTTTATTTATGCTTTCAAGGGCACCTGTTTTGCCACACGTCAAATTGATTAGTCATGACATTTAAAAATGTTTCCCTTGTGATGTCACAAATGGGACTGTATATCTAGATGTAAGCGATCTGAATATACTTTGGAGTTATTATATTTTTTTTATGGCTAATCAACCGGGTGGTAAAAAGGGCCTCTTTTAATGTAACCAGTTGCATTGTCTTACTAACGTAGAGCTGGGCTCTTTGTGTCAAACTCAAACATGAAAATATGATTCCAATGCTTTTATGTTTTGGTACTGACTAAAAACTGCTCATGGCTATTGTGACTGATGACCAAGGAGGTAGAGGCTTTCATTAGTTGTACAATTCTAACATTTTATAACATATTCATGATAAGAAAAATCATAGAACGTCCATCAGTAGAAATGTAGTGATGTATGGCCCAGCGCTTCCGTTTCCTAGTGTTTGCTTCATTCCACAAAGCAATTTGCCAAATTCTTTGCCTCTCTAGTCTTAATCAAGGAGCCAACCTTGTTGGTTCGCCAATGCTTACTGCAATGTCCCAGAATGTTACAGATACGTTTGGATTCAGTCCATACAATGAGTCCATAGTTCAGTTCAGTCCATACAAGGAATTTATGTACTTATGTGAATGTTTTAGTGTTTATGAACACATTTGAGTTGGAATGTGCACATTATTAAATATTAACTCGGTCATGCACATGGTTAGCTACACTAACATATTCTGGAGTAGCTTTCTATGTTGAGCATCGGGCACATGCATTTGATATTGACATTTAATGTTAATATTTTCATTTTAATATTAATTTTCAACCATTCCATTGTATTCACTGTCAGCCATTGCATGCTTAAAATATAGATTTTAGATCGATCAGAAGCTTAAGTATTAAGGGAATTAAGTAAAATATAAAATTATCTGCTTGCCCTTTAGAATACATGGTACAATACAATAAACACTATACACATGATAGACTATTAAATGTTCGGTAGGCAATTTGGAAAATTCAGCTAGAGTTAGCTTGATTTTAAAAGATACAACCAGAAAAATCCAACCCCTCCTCTTAGGCCTCCCTCCGAAGCCGCTTCCCCAAAACCCGTGACTAGCTTGCTAGCTTTGGCAATAGGTGTGCACGGCCTTGTGCAGTACAGGCATGCACAATAAGTGCAGGTATCTGGGTAGGTAGGTAGACAGACAGATAGGCCATCCAATAATTTCATTCAGGCCAAATGAAATGAATGGGCGGCCTTATTACAGGCCTATGACAGCCATAGGTACCACATTTTCAGTGCATGATTGATCTGATTCATTGATTGCTGTCGGGATGTAAAGACAATGTCACCAAATATAACAACATGCTCTTAAAACCAATAGCCTACGATGGTGACATTGATGTAAACGTTGTGTTGAAGTGGATATGGAACATGGGATGTATCTATCTACAGTGCATCTCATATCTATCTACAGTGCATCTCATATCTATCTACAGTGCATCTCAGTCAACGCTCTCTTGTCATTCAAATGTTACGTTGCCAGCGTGTGCATCATCATTACTGAAGCAACATCTGAGCTCTACCAAACGCTGGCTTTAATAGTGTGATTCTGCCTCTAGCTAGTGCCTCGGCTCCATGGAGTTCTGTCCACAGTTTCCACTTTGTCCAGACCCACCGTCACCCAGAGCTCCCTCTGGCACACCCTCTGCAGAACTCAGGTTCCCCCCTCGCCCCTCTCTTTCTGCTTCTTCCCTGCTTCTGATTTTTTCATTCAATCTCAATTGCTGAAGCTAATTACCCCCCCACCCCCCCGCCCCCCCGCCATGTGAAGATCTGCTCTGCTGTAGATGAAGTAACATAATAGACGGCCGTCATCCAGTCCAAACCTAAGCTGTGCCTTAATCACACTAACACTCAGTCTCTCTCCCCGGGACAATTAACTGGGCCTGGGTCAATTTGGTGTTTGGAAATCCTACTGTCTTTATGGCCTTTTCAGTCCTTAGTATCGCAAACAGTCAGCTGCGAGAAGAGTCCAAAGACCATTGTAGAAATAATACTTTTGTGTACGTAAAGAAAACGTCAGGTCAATGCAATACGGTAGGAGAGAGTGACCCAGAGAATGACATTTACAAACAACCACCGACTGATGCTGTGGTGCTGTGTTCCCTCAGGCTCTATTCAACGTTACTCTGTCAATTATATTTTGAATTATAATGGAGAGTTGGTTGGAAACTATCTATTGGTTTCCAACCTTCTTCAGGTAATTTAAAAATAACACGCTTTTACCAAGTTTAAAAACATTCATCATCCGGCTGATAGCGTGGCTGAAGGCCTGTTTTTGACATTTATTCACATTCACATTTTTTTTTTATAGTTTGCAAAACCTCAGTATGGCTACTGATGTTGTCAGACCCACTTCTTCCCCCGGTGTTCCACATCGTCTATATTATTGCTTATTTAATCCCGGTCTGCATCTGGTCTGCAAGATGTGAGGCTGACAAACCAATCAGACCCACCTTATCTCCAGCTCTCTGGCGTCTCTAATCGGCTCCCCGCTCCCCCTCTCCCCACCGTGGCTGAGGTTAATCCCACCGGCAGCGCTGATAACATTGAAGGGTGTCGTGGTCTGTGGTCCGCCCCGCCGTGCCGCCCAGTGCTGTGATGACACGTGTCTCCTGGTGTCTCCTGGACCGCCGGGGGTCCGTCCATCCCAACCGCTGCCTCCAGCTGGCAGAACTTAACCGTCTGTGTTGTCGGGATGAGGTTTTCGGCGCTGGTGTCTGTGGTGTCATTTCTGATTATCGATGTGTCCTAACGCGAATGGTGTGCACTGCTATTTAAAACCCCTGGAGATTTCCAAGTGGACCAGAGTGGCTGCGTGATGTGAGGGCAGTGCCTTGGAAGCATTGCCGGGAGCTGAATCAACCTTGCCCCTCTCGTTGGTGTGTGGAGCCTGTGTCACCTGTCGGCGGGTCAATCTTCTACTTCTGATCACAGCTTTGTCTCATTTTAACTGTGTCACCGTAACCACAACAAATTCACTTTGATTGCTATCTTCTAATCTCTCAATGTCCAAACAAACGTATTCAACTGTGCGGTATTAAAGGCAAATCAAACACAAACAAAAATACAACCTCAGTGACCCAAGCATTCACCATGGCGAGGAATAACCGGGCTCTGATGTCAACCCATCAGGCATGGCATTGCACGACCTATTGGGAATGGATTGGAGTAGCACTAGATGCACGACCTATTGGGAATGGATTGGAGTAGTGCTTGCACTGGATGGCGATTTGTTTGTGTTTGGTTAATCTTTAAAACAGTCGATCGTTCATTTGAGGCTCACTCGTCTCTTCCTCGCTCTCGTTCTGTCTCTACCGCGCCTCCTGTTCCCTCTTCTACCATCCTGTTGTTTTTTGGCCGTTCCTTTTCTTTACCCCTCTCATCTGTCTCGCCGTAGACGAGAGGGAGGCGGGGGAAGAGGAGGAGTCTGCCAGGCAGGTTGTGGACGACAGCCAACCAGAGGAGTCTGTGCAGCAGAAAGAAGAGGAGGAGGAGGAGGAGCGGTTGGTCGAAGAGCCAATGGAAGAAGCTGAATCGAAGGAGGCCCCCAGCACCCCCTCCGTCCCAGAAGCAGAATTAGCGCCGTCAGATTTGCAGTGAGAATGTGGAGAATGAACCCCTCTTCTGCTAGGTTGTAATAGACCTGTTGAGGCAATGATGATGACAATTACTGTGAGTAACGCTAATATTATTGTCTTTCCTTGTATCCCACAACAATGTTAACTATGACTTTAATTCAGCAACCTACTATACAGGTTTGCTGGTCTGAATTTCATCATTTCTTCAAAAATACTCAAAGTGAATCATTGGCTTACTATGGGCTACAGACTTGTCACCAAATACGCTTAACAACAGGGTACCATTTAAGTTAGTCCTGGCAAATATATAGATGGGTACTATGGAGTCTGCTAAAAAACTGACCATGGTTATGGTTAGTATGGCTTCTGCCAATATATAGACTGCAACTGTGCGACATAGCCAACTATAGGATGCAAAAGAATACTTCAAATTCTCCCATTGGCATGCCAGGCCAGAAGGGGCTTCATGTCAAATCCACAGACGAACATAGACAGATCCACAGACGAACATAGACAGATCCACAGACGAACATAGACAGATCCACAGACGAACATAGACAGATCCACAGAGGAACATAGACAGATCCACAGAGGAACATAGACAGATCCACAGAGGAACATAGACAGATCCACAGAGGAACATAGACAGATCCACAGAGGAACATAGACAGATCCACAGACGAGCACAACGAGGAGCATGTCTCAAATTGACTGGTGGCGTCTTGAGGGGCGAATACAACACGGCACAGCAGTGTGATGGTGAAGCAACACTGGAGCCGAAGTAACACTGAAGTTGACAAGTAAACTTCTAATTAAACATAACAGTACCAGCCACGCATAAACACACGTGTTTACGTGGGATCGTGGGATCGTTTTGTGTCTTCCATACGAATACACAAAAACAACTGTTTTGAAAACCCACTCTGGATGGAGTTTTTACAAAAGCTTTGTTGACCTGAAACGCTGTTTTGGTGAGGACTGGAGGCCAAAAACATTTTTTTTTTTTAAATAACCATATTCATGTGGATGAAGCCTGAAGACATTTGATTGAAATTATTGTTTGATTCCAATCAAAATGGTTTGATTGTAATTATTTGTTGGATAATTGACACACAGGTGGGAGTAATTGCTCATGTTGTGGTGCAGCAAGAGGGGTTTTCACTAGCAACAGTTGAATATTGTATGATTTTATTATTGGATGTGTTATTGGTATGGAGCATAGAAATGGTAAGAATATGTAGCAACTGCTGGAACATTGTTCAGATTTCTGATGAGTTTAAGATATTTGGTTCTGTTGATGTAGAATGGGCTTGCCATACTAGACGATAATTTAAAGTAATTGCTAAAGGAACGTTAGTTGAAGCCATTGTTTAACTTTTTATTTAAATCTTAAACAGTAGAATTATTGTCATTAATTTAATCTCCACATCGTGCCTAATGGAGATGCATATAATTTGACTATCAGGAGGATGTTGTTTTATTAACTATGAGGCATGACTAGAACACACATCCTGTCAACCAAAGACTGGTTTCAATGCCAACGTATGCAAAATTCCATGGGAGCCAAGTCATCTTGTTAAACTGATCATGATTATAATGATAATGATGATGGAGGTAAATACCACTAGTTATGTCTTATTCCTGTGTGGACAAACTCGATATAGATAAAGATATACTTCCATGACACGCTGGCATACTAAATTGTTACTAAAAAGTTATTTTCAGTTTGTTTATTTCTCCCATATTCAGAATGTAGTATGCTGTTATGATATTTTCTGCTTTACAATAGTATTACAATTCTTTGCTATATAATAGAATATCAATCCATATTTACATCTTATCCTATGTTTTAAAACGTTTTGTGCGTGTATGTCATGATAAGAACCAGGATCAATCCATATCAATAATATGTCACCCACATAATTACATCACTTTTCAGTGTTTTTTGGGTCTGGGTTTCCTTTAGTGTACTAAACTCTGCTTTATCCTAACCAGGCAATTCAACCGTCCAGAAGCTGACTGGTGTTGATCATACTTGTCGATTCTTTTCAGAAAATTCTTGAATTTCTTTCATTTTATTTATATAGAAATTAGACATTCAATTCTAGCTATTTGAAGTGTTTCCACTGTTTAAGGTACTAATCTGTAATCCTTTATGTAAAGAGGTTGCCATTGAAGCCAGTCTCTCCCTGGTACGAGAGGATTACATCGGGTTACTCATTGTACAGTGTTTTAGTTAGCTAGGATTTCTGGAGCGTTTTAGCACATAGATATTTAAAATGAACCAGTGTTTTGTTCTGGTTCGTTCAAGGATTTGTTTTGTGTGTTGTGGTTTGCACCTTTTGCAGTCCTTCCATGTGCCTTGGCTGCTATGATATGTGTTTACATTGTATATTATCGTAGAACTAATGTCAAGCACATCACACAGTAATGACGCCTGCGTAATTACGCAGTAGATTAGCCCTGATAGCAATGTTGGACAACTTATTTATTAAAATGCTGGTTAAATTAAATAAACATGTCACTTGCTTTATAAGCTCTCAAATGCCATGTCTGTTGAATTTGGTTTTAAAGCATATGGCTGCTTTTGCCAAGCTTATGTCAGGTTCAGTATTTCTGCCAATGCTGGATTGAATGTGTTTTCCACCTAATAAACATTGTGAACATTGGTTATTGCTGTAGCTTTTTGTGGGGATGCGCATGCTGTAATGGTGCCCTCTGATCATCAGCAATCGATGACTGCATGACGTGGTTGTGTTGATTGTGACCCTCGTTTGGCTATAACATGGACAACCCACAATGGGAGTGCTGAGTGATTGTGGTGCACAGTAGGCAGATGATACCAAGTCGTCTGTAAGAAAGCACATACTACGGGATTGACACATTATTTTATTCATATGTATTGTATTCATACAGGCAAATCTTTTTTGTATAAGTTACTCGGTCGGACAAACACGACAAAACAGGCACAAGTATAGGATGACACGGGCACATGATTATACACAAGGGCTAGTTCTACCCTTTAGGAATTGCTAGATTGTTCCATAACGCAGGGAAATGACCGCTGAAGCCAAGCCACAGCTCAAAGTGTTCAGTAATAGTAATATATGGTAATATATGGTGTTCCAGCGATTAGTTAAAAATTATTTTACTAGAAACCTATACATGCCATATCATATACATACAGTATGTGGAAAAAGTATTGGTACATTCTGGCAAACACATAACAGGTCACCCAAAAGCTTAACTTGGCTTTTTTGATGTATATTTGGATCTTTCTGACCTAGGATTATTAATCAGCAAAATTATGTGGATTACCGATCAGATGAATTGCAGACTCAGGAAAAATAAGTCCTGCCCATCATTTTAGGCCAATCATCTACACATGTAGATGTACTTCTAGTGGTGTGTCAAAACCCATGTAGAAGAGACGCCGTCTCTTCACCTTGATCTCAGCATCATTACCGCATGTTGAGCTCGATGAGTCTTCCAGCAAAGACGCCCAGCGTGCCGATGATGCACACTGCCATGAAGACGCACAGCAGGATGTGGTCCAAAACCATGGCAACAAACTTCCACTCCTCCGCTGCCTGGAAAGAGATTGGGTTTGGGTATAGGACAACGCATTGAAGCCTCGACGTAAGCAACGCAGCTAATTCTGTGCATATACTATATGTATATACAACACATCTGGTTAATTAATACAAGGTTGACATCCTTAATCCTCAGTTCTGTTAGTATTGTACACATTAACATTTACTGTCTTGTCCCATACCAGGTGCTAGTGCTCAAATCTAACGCTATAACAGTCTACTATGATAATATAGCCTGGATATACTGGGTGTATAGTGGTGAGTGACCAGGCAGTATGGACGTTGTCTTACATTGTTGGAGTCCTCGTCTGACTTCATGGTCTCGGCAATGTAGTTCACACCCTCAATGGCGCTGCGCACCTCAGGGTTTTTGGTGATGGGAGAGTTAAAGGTCACGTTGGTCGGGGTCGGCTTACCTTTAAATAGGAAAAGGTCAGAGGTCAGAGGTTAAAGTTGACTACAGAGTTTGCTTACACTTTTAGGTGTGTGTGTGTGTGTGTGTGTGTGTGTGTGTGTGTGTGTGTGTGTGTGTGTGCGCAAGTATTGCGTTTGGTGTAAACCTGAGATGTCAGAGATGTCCATCTCAATAGGGAAGAGCCTCTTCTGGCGGATCTCCTGGCTGGGTCTCTTCATGGTGGAGAAGAACATCAGGTTGGGAATGGTTTGAATGAACACCTGACACAGGGCAAGAGAGAGGGGGAGAAAGCGTGGGAGAGAGAGAGAGAGCACACAATCATATGTACAGAGGAAATCATTCAAACAGATGAAGAGAAGGAGGAGCAGGCTGGATGTGGGTTTGTGTGTGTGTGTATGTCTCAGTGTGTGTGGCATATATCTGGTTCTATTTGTGTGTGTGTGTGTGTTTGTGTGTGTGTGTGGGGGGGGGGGGTATATACAGTATCTGTGTTTATGTGTGTATCTGCAGATGTGTGTGTGTGTGTGCATGCTGCTCTATCCACCACGGTCCATGAGTGCTGCTGGTCCTCCTACCTTGCGGACCCAGTGGGGCATGGTGTGGGTGCTGGGCGAGCGGTGGTGAGTGTTGATGACGATGACGGTGATGATGATGGAGGCGATGACGAACACCATGGTGAAGAGCATGTACTTCCCGATGAGAGGCACAGCGCTGGACGTGGAGGGGATGAGCTCCACGATCACCAGCAGGAAGACAGTCAGAGAGAGCAGGACCGAGATGGACAGAGTCATCTTTTCACCTGAGAGTGAGAG
>OMKI01010498.1:0-21422 GCA_900302315.1 Phycis blennoides | reverse complement strand
CCCCCCCCACACACAAAAAAACCCCCCCCCCCCCCCCCCCCCCCCCCCCCAAAAAAAGAAAACAACCAAACGAACTGAACTAAACAACAACAAAAAACTAGCAATAGAAATGCTTGAAACTTGTTCTGATGACTTTCTTACTGTATTAACAGCAATGAAGTGTTTCACCTTCTTCTGACAAATGTACTTTTTGTGAGTCGCTTTGGATAAAACCGTGTGCTAAATGCCCTAAATGAATGATCAATTATGTTAATTAGAAGGAACAAAAATACAACATAGATCAGTTGTTATTTATTTTGAATAGCCTATGAGCCTACAATGTGCAAAACATTACAAAATACAAATGCTTCAATTACTATAAGATAAGATTTGACATTTGACAATTTTTAGATATTTAAAATTGTGTAATGGAACATCATCAGTATTATTTTAAAAACAGCACAACACTCATTAGAGGTGTCTTTATTTTCTGTACAAATCAGATACAATCATGTGGTGAAATTACAAATGACACTTGCTAAAATGCAATAGTTAGGCTACGATGAGACATTTGTGATGATAATAAAACGATTAAAATAGATCCGTTTTGTGCTGTGAAGTGGACAGATTTGGTCATGTCACGCGACGCAGGGAAGGTCGTGGTTGCTGGCAGATGGATTGTGTGGCACTATGACACAGAACACGCACCCTGCCTCCTGGAAAGCTTGCCTCATCTCCACCTGGTGGACATAATATGGAACAGCAACTCACCGTCAATGACAGGACTGAAGTGCATTTTTAAGTGATACCTCAAAAAAATACACCTCAATCTACTTCGCCCTCAAATAGAGCACATTTTCGTACTACTAGAGCACAGATATGTGAGGTTTTTGAAGAGCTGAAATAGACTTGAGCCTGTCAGTTGTCCAGGATTATCACTTGAAGAGCACATTTGGCTGTAATTGATGCAAGTGATCCCAAATGGCTTCCAAATAATGGCCGATGGATGCAATTTGCAAATTGCAAACCAGGAGCAAAATTCTTTATCTTAGAGAGCTTATAGAAAGAAAAGTTAGTATGGCTCTAGTCTAGATCCATACATGGCTCCATACATCATCTACAATCAGAGGATAAATTAAAATGCATAACTTAATTAATATCTTCCCTAAAAAGGTTGTATGATAATAATTATGTAAATTCTTTGGCTCTTCTAAGAACAATCTAAAGTGAGTACATCTCGTATTGCTCTGCCAACTGAAATGTTTCCTGAGCCGTGTTATAGATGAGACTTACCATGCTCTGCTGGTCCAGACAAAGACCAAGTACAGCTCCACCGCTGCCTGGTAACTTCACAGCAGAGCCAAACTGTGTGACAGCACAGATACAAGTATGTTCAGTATGGGAATGCACCCTGATAATACCCTGTCCTTAGGGTTATTACAGTTTAACATTGTATTAAAATTTACATTATATAGGTTGTACTGAGATTGTTAATATTACAGGTCATAGATAATACATGAATAGCAAAAAAAATTATAATAACCCTTCCCATGATATTCTGATTTGCTTACATTTGTTTGATTTTTTTTTAAGGGCAAAAATAAGAAGTAACCTCAGCAACCAATTATCAGCAGGAACTATTTCAGATTGCACTTCAATTTGAATTAATTTGAACATTTAACAAGGAGTCTGACTACAAGGAGCTATACCTGTTTGGCAAGCTGCACCATCTTCAGGTTCCCTGGACCCAGACACTCATCAGAATAGACAGACCTGAAGGAATAGATGGGACATTATCTTGTAGAACCAATAGAACCAGTTCAGGAATCTCTCTTCAATGAGCAATGTGAAGCCGATGAGATTGGGACACAAAGAGAGATGGTTTCCCCTTCTGAACAGGAGGGAGTGGACTGACCAGAGATGTAGACAACTGCTGTGAAACGGACTGACCAGAGACGGTCAGTCCGTCCCCGCGTTATATATATAAATATATCATAAATCAGATGCTAATTTCTCTGAATCATGTCACTCTGTGCTGTGACTGTGCCCACCTGGACAACTCAGCGTAAATCGTGTTCCATTACGACGACACAGGCAGAAATCAATGTCGATTAAAAAAGGGTTGCAGAATCTAGATACTTCTCTGATTGTAAGTCGCTTTGGACAAAAGCGTCTGCTAAATCCCCCCTTTACCCTTTCTCTGGTGTAAAAAGGGCAATTGTAAAGCAGCATCGTCAGCTTCTCAGATAGAGCACCTGCGGAGTTCAAAGTTCAGGTCCATTAGCCGAGCCAACGTTGGCCAGTCCTTCCCCTCCAGAGCAGCCCTGGTGTGAAGAGAAGAACACGCTTCTTTAGATGAGTAGCAGCGCCGAGAAGCATTCAACACGGCACCATGTTGAATGTTCAAAGGTGAAACTGACAACCAGGAACAGACCTGGCTTCATCTGTGAGCTGAGCAAAAGACTTCATGGCCTCCACCACCAGAGGCTCCCCTGCAGAATAAACAGCAGAGCAGCTTTTCTTAAACTATGAGTCGGGAGCCAGAAATGGTCCAGTTGGTGATGGCTCAAATCAAAATCATTTCAGTCAAATTCATAGTTCCAAACAGCCCCAGTAAATAAAGACTGTTTAGCCATCAGCTAAACGTCTGAGGCTGGGTGGGAGCCATGATGAAGTGATGGGTAGACTGCAGGCTACTACCACTCAGCCAGCGCTGTCGCACGTTGCTGTGGATCCGCCCAGAGTCGCTGGGGTCACTCAGGAAGGCCAGCCAAAACATGGGAAGACAGCTCATGTCCATGGGGATGTAATCTCCTGATGTAACAAACATTCACGGGAGTACACACACACGCACGCATGCGCACACACACACACGCACAAAATCATTGGCATGTGTAGATGAATGTCTTAGGCCGGGATAAAACACAGACAGATAGATACCATAGCCTCGTTCCTCCATGAGTTGCTTGCTGAAGTCCATGTAGACCAAGCCTTCATAGACCTGGGAGGACAGATGCGTGCTGGATTGGTGAGACTCAACACAAGTGTGCTCTGATTCCTATGCTACCCTGCACTACAACTGCCAGTTGTTGTTAGGTTGTGCAGCACTGGGAATCAGGTTTCAAGTAGATGGAGTTAGTCTACCAAAGAGAACCACGTCATCCGCACCTGTTAATCTAGAGTAGCCACTCTACAATGTGTTGACTAACTTTTACAGAGCCTTTTTAATAGGTTACTAGTGCTGGCCAAGTTTGTGTTCGCTACAGATCCCCATCTCCAGTTACATGATTGGTCAAAACAAATATGAAGTGAAAGAGAGTGAAACGCCCTGTTCACTGACTAGGTCTACCATGACTCTACAATGATCAGGGGTCAAGGTTTGAACGCAAGCAGTCCTAAAGTACATGGTACAAACCTGCACCACTCTGTCCTGGAGGCCAGCCGTGATGAAGAGCTCGTCTGTCTCTACGTTGAGGATGAAGTTGGCTCTGACGGGCTTCGGGAGGTCCTGCAGGTCCACAATCAACGGCTAGGATTCAAAATGTGTCTTCTTCTAAAGCAAACCAAGTCAATCCAATACAGAACACTTGGCACGCTGAGTTGGAAAGGGTCCCTAAATACAGTTATGATGTATTCAACGACAGACCATATTAATAGAGTAGACTATAGGAATAAATGCATCTGATGAATTACTAAATAGCAATAATACTACATACAATATATACCACAATTCTGTTGTGACTATTCGGTATTCTTACAAAAATGTATCCTCTAGACTTTTGTAGTATTCTCTGCTTAACATGAGCTGTCAATTAAATAAAGGTATGCTGTTAGCAAGCAACATCGTAAACACTTTAATTTGGAGTTTAGACTGCATTCAAACATACAGTTTATTGTTAAAATTGTAAATGTAAATTGTAAAAATTGTAAAATGGTTGCAGTTTTTCTTACACCCTCCGTGATGTTGTAGAATTTCATAAGACACTTCAGGGTTGCTGAGACGATTGCACTGCACAATTATGAAACATAAACAAAACATGACATGACATTTGAAAACATTAACAAACCGAAATCTCTAGTTATGTCCATACTCTTAGACAAATGTAATGTTTTACCTACTTCCAGCTAGGCCCTTTGGAAGATAAGAAAAATTCAAATTGATATTTGATCAATAAAATGTTGTAGTAGTAAACAATTGTTTGAACTGAAAAGAACAACAGGGCCTCACCACTTGTCGAGGGATGTTGGTGTCATATTTCAGTGTGAAGTTCTGCTTTGTCAAAGCAATACTGCCAGGGAACCAAAGAACACAATTTGCCAAATTTTACAGATGGGAACACACTTTAATTAATAAGTGAGTTTAAAAACGTAATAATTAAGTACCATGTCCCAAACATACTTTTAGTGACATTTAAAGTTGAAAGCAGTATTCTCACCCTTGTTTGGAGCAGAACTGATAGAATTTCTTACATGTGGCCTGCAGCAGCCGGAGACCTCCCAGGTATCTAGTCAATGGGTGAACAGTCTGCTGGTTAAAATGTGACTTGAGAGAGCGACAGTGAGAGTGAGAGTTTGGAAGCCTCTCAAAATGTGGATTTAGATGAAGACATTTTAAATTGTCTGAGCAACGTGGTGTTCCATAAAGCTGTGTTTATTACCAACCCTTCCTTCCTGCTGATGCAGAACAGATCTTGCAGGCTTCCAAACTCTGTAGGGTCATTGAGAGGATGAGGCAGTAAAACCTACACAACAGACTTACAATTAGCCATCACCTTTGTAATAACACACTTGCAAGTAGGCGTGCGTGCGTGCGTGCGTGCGTGCGTGCGTGCCATGTTCAATGGCTGGCAGTGATCGGCCCCAGAAGGCGGGTATGTCACCTGGGTATGTCAAAGAACTACGATTCAGTTAAAGAAGGAGTTGCATGATTGTTGCTGTTGGTGAGTTCATACGAATTAGAACTTGTGTTGTAGCTATTCAGTTGGGAGAGCTAACTCATACAGCCAGTAGTCACTCTACTGTTGTTGCCGTTGCTATTGGTGCTGTCGTTGCTATTGTTGTTGTTATTGTTGCTGTTGAACAATAGGACTACTAGTGGCCACTCAAGCTATTAACCAGTCAGTTTCGGCCTCTCAAGTGTAGACAATAGCCTTGATTGCTGGGTGGAGCTATGACTGCACGATAAGCTTCCCTACGGATAAGTGCTAGTGTTGTTAGCTAGTGTTGTTAGCATCAGGACTGGCAAACAAAGACCGGTCGAACAAAGACTAAGGGAGTCCCTCGAGGAAGCCCTCTAGAGACCACTGCTAACCCTAACCCTTGTGTATTGCATTGTGTATTGTAGCCATGTGTGTAACCCCTATCCTCGTCAGGACATCTACCCGATAAAGACGCCATACGCGACCCAATAATCGACGCTGCACCCCTTCAAATCTGCTCTACCGGTCTCTCCTTCTCACACACCATCAGGGCGAGCAGGGGGGACTGGACTCCTCATCTCACCCAAGTGGTCCTACCGGGTGCTTCCCCTGGAACACCTGACCAGATCAGCATTAGAACTCCACGCTGTTGCTGTCACCATTCCTATCAAGCTCTACATTGCTGTCATCTACCGTCCTCCGGGTCCCTTCCATGACTTTGACGAGATGGATGACCTCCTCAGCCGCTTTCCTTTCCTGGTTGTCCTGGGCGACTTCAACATCCAGTCAGAGAAGTTGCAATCATCTGACTTGGCAACCTTTTTTACCTCATTTGATCTAACACTCCTCTCCTCCTACCCACAGAGCCGGGAACCAACTCGACCATGTCTTCACAAGGTCCTGCAGTACCCGTGCACTCTCAGTTACCTCGCTCCTCTCCACTCTCTCCTCTGCTGTTCTGTCATCACTACCCCCTCCAGAACAATTCTCACTACTCTCCACTGAGGAAGCCTCCTCTACCCTGCTGTCTTCCCTCTCCTCCTCTTTGGACTCCCTCTGTCCCCTCTCATCCAGACCTGCGTGATCTCCTCCTCCTCCTTGGCTGTCCGAATCTCTGCGGGTTCAAAGAACAGAGCTACGGACAGCTGAGAGGAAATGGAAGAAATCAGGCTGTGCTGGTGATCTCTCCTCTTCACCCTTTACCATCCTCTTCCGTCTGCGTCTGCATATACATTTAGGGCACTTAGCAATCATTGGCAGTTGCTCTATATGGAAGAGCTGCAGCTTCATGTACCAGTGATATGCATTTGTTTGTGCGTAACCTTGCGTGCTGTCTTCTTGTGTGAACTACCAACAAGTTTTTCCATTTGTTTGAATCTACTATTTTGTTACCAGAGTCTGGCTCTCCACCAGTGTAACCTCAGCCCAGAAGTTAGAGATGCTCATGGCGATGGTTTTTCCATTGAATCCATCAGAGGGGTTGCCCATTAATCCGATCCTGTCCATAAAAACAGAAAACAAACCATGCTTACCATATCATCAATAAACAGAAAGAAACATATCATGTTTTCTGTGAATACAATATGATTTGTCATGGTAAGCCTGACTCTTGTTTAAACTTACTAACTATCTTAATATAAATCATATTAAATACTAGTTTAATAGTATGCTCTACACCCAGACACCACCAGGAGCCAATCAAGACATCTATTTGGGCCAAAGGGAAGGTACTGTGGTATGTACTTTTACCTTGCATACGCCCTGCGTATGATTGGGTTAGCAGGCCTGTCCTGTTGCTTGGCAGAGTAATGAGTAAGCCACTTGGTATAGTCTGAAAGTCCCTAAGATACCAGGAGAATAGACCGCAGAATATCAAGCCATATGTGGATAATCATCTACATCTCCAGCTAGTGCTAAGCATTACATTTAATCTCAATGAGTTCTTTTACCTGGCTAAATAAAAGATAATAAAAATAATAATACATATATGTAGATTCTGGAACATATTTTAACAATATCAACAAGTTATTATAATATATAATGGGAAAATAAATGTACTGACCACTTGTCCAATGAGCTGGAACCCTGTAGGAAGCTTCATCCCAAACACAGGGAGCTGCCTGTCATTGATGAGCCACTCCTACACAGTAGGTAGTTAGTCAGTTCAGTTCTGGTGTGACAGTCCTACACAGTAGGTAGTTAGTCAGTTCAGTTCTGGTGTGACAGTCCTACACAGTAGGTAGTTAGTCAGTTCAGTTCTGGTGTGACAGTCCTACACAGTAGGTAGTTAGTCAGTTCAGTTCTGGTGTGACAGTCCTACACAGTAGGTAGTTAGTCAGTTCAGTTCTGGTGTGACAGTCCTACACAGTAGGTAGTTAGTCAGTTCAGTTCTGGTGTGACAGTCCTACACAGTAGTTAGTTAGTCAGTTCAGTTCTGGTGTGACAGTCCTACACAGTAGTAGTTAGTCAGTTCAGTTCTGGTGTGACAGTCCTACACAGTAGGTAGTTAGTCAGTTCAGTTCTGGTGTGACAGTCCTACACAGTAGTTAGTTGAGTCAGTTCAGTTCTGGTGTGACAGGCAAAACACACATTTTGGATCTATGTTCGACTAAAATTAAAAAGTAGTACTAGATCAAGAGATCAAATAAGTAAAAACACATCTGACATTATGAAGTATAGCAGCCAACAAGGTATAAATATGACCCTAAAATCAGCTGTTCTATAATGTCATCAACACAAAGAAATACATGTGGGAAACAAACAAGTAAAAGGAAAGATCAGTGTGGTGTTTTTTTATACAAACCCAGAAGTGTCCAAAGCTCCTGTCTTGGGCTTGTGGCTTCAGACTGAGGAACTCCGAGAGGTAGGATAAAGTGTTTCTATGGAGACAGTAGAAGACCACGCTGGCAAACTGCGAGTCTGTGAGTTCTTCTTCTGGCTTCTCCAAAAAGCGGTTTATCCTTCCAGACACACAATAGCCATCATTCCACTTTCAAGTAGTACTCTTCCTAATGTCGCTCTTGGTGGGAAACATCTTTTATACAACTACAATACGTGTACAGGACAATAAAACACAATGAATGAAACACAAAATATTAATGACAAAAAATACATAATGGTAGAAGTGCTTTGAGACATCACCATCAAAGAGCCATCATCATCATCATCATCACCCAGACCCATGTATGTGTCATCAGTAAGCTTGTTTGTCACCTGTGAGTGTCCGGGCACACTTCCACGATGCCCCTGGAGCTAGGCTTTTCTCCTTCCTCCAACTCATAGTATATAGCGAGCTCTCCAGGCTGCAGGCACACATGCACACATACACACATACACACACAAACATGTAATGATGAATTACCATATGGTAGGAATGGATGCAAAAAATGTAATGGGTCTGAACTTCAATAAAGATAGCAGAATGATGTACTTTTCTCAATGAAAGCACCCTAATCTCTGGTTTGCTGTAAATAAAATGAATGTATAAACTTTACCTTGGACCGGAAGAAGCGGATGACTTGAGCAATATCAAAGTTCTGATCAGCACAGAGCATGTCTCCAGCAATCTGGAATCACACAACTTGATCATATATTGTGTTGTATATGTGCCTGCTGAGTGAGTAGGAAGTGAGAGAGTGAGTGAGTGAGTGAGAGAGAGAGAGTGTGAGTGTGAGAGAGAGAGAGAGAGAGAGAGAGAGAGAGAGAGAGAGAGAGAGCGTACCACCATGATGTCGTCCTGGAGCTTGCGGCTGCGTATGGCCAGCTGCAGGTCAGCCACGGCGCCCAGGCGTCCCTCCAGAGTGGTGCTGCCATCATTGATCACATTCTCCACTGGAAAGTCATTGGCTGTCGCCCAGCGCTCAAAGTGCTTATACCTTCATGATGCAAAGACAAGGCTCTGAGGTCGGTATCAGCTAAGTAGTCTTAAAGGGGAAACAATACAAAGGATTTGCACTCACTTGTCCGCATTGGTGACCAGATAGACTTCAGAGAACAATTGCCGTCTAGAACAATGGAAGAGAGGGGTGGTCACCAGAGTTAGTGTCTCCAGAGCATTTCCTAAAGGTGGATGTATTTTGTGGATGCTTGATACTTTTAACTCACATGTTGACAGCCTCCCACCAAAAGTCCAAGACCTTCTTTCCGCCTATTCCTGGTAGGAGGGCCTTTGGTACCCCAGCCAGATGGCAATATAACCCTGTATCATCATTCTAGAACAGATGTAGCCGGGCAGGTATGATTGGGGAAGGCAGGTACGTGAGGCGGTGGTGTTAATAAATGACTGGGACGTCATGAAAATGGTATTACATTCCAAGGGGTTTTCGTCGAAATCTATTCAAATATCGATTGAAATTGAATATCTAATATCAGAACTATCATAAAGGACATATTTGTAAATACAATTCATGGATGCCTTCGTTGTTTATAAGGGATACATTTCGTACACAATCACATTATTGTTTTGAGCAGCTATGGTGCACACCCTTAGTGCAAGCCAGCATTTTCACCTGTGTGTAACCCCCTTCCAACACTCCTTGATATACTGTACATTAGTTTTTGAATTATTTATTGGATCGCGTATGGGGCTAACTTCAGTGCAGCCATACTTTGTACTTTAAACTTTGTACCCATTTACATTATTCGCAAAACTCAATACCTAGAATCACTCCTATGTTAATTTACCTTTATTTGTGTCTCTAAAATGGTGCCATGCCCAGCCACAAGAAGTATACAAATCATCAGCGAAGCTTGCCTGTATATTTGCAGATCAAAATGTAGCAACGGGTTTTGTTGGAGAACAGCGCATCAGGTTAGCGTCGCATTTTCTTAAAGGGGTAGTAACCGGAAGCTGAAGCTCAAACACGGCTCTACTACCATAGAACTTTTTGCGTGTAAGACTTTAAGACGCCGACGAAGGCGAGTTAATTTAGCCTAGGGTGGCGTTTCAAATTACGTCGAAGTAAAAGTCTACAATAACAAATTGCTAATTTAGACTGGTTAGATGGTCACGTTTAGGTATAGAGGTGGTTATTTTTGGTATTAGGTAGGTAGGTAATATTAGGTAAGAGACGGTTACGTTTAGATTTTAGGTTAGAAATTGATAAATTAAGGGATTATATTTGAGACGGATACAATTAGGTGTTAGGTTAGGTACGTGTTGTGTTTCATCCCATTTTCACGAATTATTGTTGAGTTACTTGAGAGAGAGAGAGAGAGAGAGAGAGAGAGAGAGAGAGAGAGAATAATACATTTGAATATCGTTCAGTAATTCAATTCTAAAATTGAACCTTAGATAGATTCATTACACACATTTATTTTAATTTTGATGATTATGGCTTACAGCTAATGAAAACCAAAAAGCCAACATCTCAAGATTTGAACAATAAATAAGACAAATTACAGAAATGTTGGCCTATTGGAAAGTACTGTACATGAACTGTACAGTATATGCACTCAATACTTGATCGGGGCTCCTTTTGCATGAATGACTGCATCAATGCAGTGTGGCATGGAGGTGATCAGCCTGTGGCACTGCTGAGGTGTTATGGAAGCCCAGGTTGCTTTGATAGCGGCCTTCAGCTTGTTTGCATTGTTGGGTCTGGTGTCTCTCATCTTCCTCTTGACAAAACCCCATAGATTTTCTATAGGGTTTAGGTCAGGTCGAGTTTGCAGGCCAATCAAGCACAGTGATGTGATAACACAGTCATTAAACCAGGTATTGGTACTTTCGGCAGGCAGGTGCAAGTCTTGCTGGAAAATAAAATCGGCATCTCCATAAAGCTTGTCAGCAGAGGGAAACATGAAGTGCCCTAAAATATCCTGTGAACAGCCAGCTTCTTTAGAAAGTACCTTTTGTGGCTTACCCTCCTTGTGGAGGGTGTCAATGACTGTCTTCTGGACAACTGTCAAGTCGACAGTCTTCCCCATGATTAGCCTGCCTATACGACACCAGACAGACTCAAGGCTCAGGAAACCTTTGCAGGTGTTTTGAGTTAATTAGCTGATTAGCTGATGAGTAACTTTTTCACAATTTTGTAATTTTCGGATATTGGCTTTTGGGTTTTGTAGCTAAATCCCAAAATTAATTAGCTGTAAACCATAAAATTAAAAGAAATAAACACATGTATATATATCACTGTGTGAAATGAATCTATATAATATGAGTTTCACTTTTTGAATTAGATTACTGAAATAATGTAACTTTTCGACGATATTCTCATTTATTGAGATGCACCTGTATATCTATATCGAGTTTGAGTATCTCCAGTGATGGATAGCTACTTTTTCCAAAATAAATATTTATACTATGAACTGTCGGTGCATCGGAATATACTGTATTTCCATGCATACCTGTGTACTCATCCAGTATTTTGCAAATTTTTCACATTAGAAAACAAAGGAGGGGAGTTGGAACTCCCTTGTTAGCACATGGCTAATTTTGTGGATCCAAATCCCAATAGCAACTTGACAATTGAGGAAAACTGCTAAACTGACATACAAGTTCAATATGCGTTAATTTAAAAGTGTTTCAAATTAGATGTACAATACACAAAACTGTATGTTATTCATTTTTATTTGTATAAAGACATACATAGGCGTCCTACAATGCAATGCTTACAAACACCATTTCATTCAGTTAGTTACATTGTTGCAATGCAATTAATCTAGTCTCCAGCTGGTCTTCATGAAGGGTACAAAAGAAGCCAGGTAACTTTTACTTGGATGACATAATTTACATCAGTGTCAAACTGAAAAGAATAGAAAAAATGAATAGACCCACAGAGAATAAAATGTTCTGGAGAATTGAGATATGACAAAGACATTTTTTGTGCATGAAAATTGTTCATATAAGAGCTTATTAAATGTTGACAAAACCATCATAGCATATCTGTTGTGGTAGGCATTTAAAAGGCTACAATATTTTATTTTATTTTTTATCAATTTTAAAGTATGTAATGTGTATTTGATCATTTGTTCTCATATTTAATGCATACAACTGTAATTGGGGGTGTATTTTTTATGTTGTATGTTTTAGGTATTTCAACACTTTCAGAATTCCCATGGCAAGTCTTTCTGCCTCTTGTTGATATGTGGATTTAAAAACGATCTTAGTTTTCGCCCCATACCTTTTCATGCACACTCGATCTGTCACAGTAACTGAAAGCATTTCAAATATTAATTTGGCCCAAACACAGTCAAATATACCCAGTGGCCTCTAACCCTTCACTGGGGGTCAGTGCTTGATGCTCCAACAATGCCGTGCTGCCTTAGAAGGTTCCTCAGGATCTGGTTCTTGGACTTCCAGTCTTCCACCTGAGCACAAGCAACAATGCAGAAAATAACCATTCCTACGATAATGGTGTTCAAAATGTTGTAAAAGCTGAACATGGCTGCCATGTACCTCCTGCCGTAGCAGCTGGTTGTCTATCTTGAGCCGATCGAGAGTGCCAATGTCTTCTCCCAGCTTGAGATTGCTCTGTCTCAGCTCCTTGATGTAATCACAGGCTTTGGACAAGATTCCCCCTTTACTCTGAAACACAGGACAAGATATCACCTTATTTATGCAACCATTCACTTTTAATTCCAAAACAAGAAATGTGTTTTGAAAAAAGTTGGGTTAGTCCCCTACCAAATGTAATTGATTTTTGGATTGATGTAATTGGTAATTGGATATTTAGCCAGATATGTAAAGTGAATTAAATATTGGTGCGATAACTTACGCTCACCTGGCCCGTCTTGGTGTAGTCAACGTTGCAGTCTGGGATTGTCTTTGACAGCTGAACAATCCAGTTATTTATTTTGTCTCTTCGTCTGCGCTCAACTGTATGGAAGCCCACAAATAGGGTTAATCATAGGCCCTTATGTACCTAAATATGCTCCTAGCTATAACTATGAGGACCAGAGCAGTGCGCTCACCTTCATTGTGCTGGGCACGTCTTTTCTCATCCCTTGATGCCCGGGGAGCCTCTTGTTTTCTACAGAACAAGAGTAACAATCAGTGTCCAGTGCGTCAACTTATCTCACATGCGTAGTTCCACTGTATATAATCTAGTCAAATTAGAATTTTAATGAAGGTAATATTTACGCAATGTACGGCTGTGTCCGTGGAGCAAGTGTCCTCTGATTGGCTCCGGTCAAAACCTCCTGGGGTGACATCATAACATACAGCTGTCCTGTGAGGAATAACGCACAGGCATACATGTGTAGAAAATACACACACAAAGAGATATCTGCTAAATATCTAGTGACAAATGGCTGAATGAAACAAGGCTCTTTACCTAGAATGTACACACAGCTGCTGCTGCTGAAGTTAAACAGAAGTTGACAATTGAAAAAGCCCCTCCCCTTTTAATCACCTGCAGGTGTGGTCTGACCCAACAACGTGTCAGATGCTTGTACAGTGGTAACCATGGTGCCAGTTGTGGCATCAGAAATGGTGGCGGGATAGTAAGTGTACTGTGTCTCAGTACCGTCTCCTTCTACCCCTTCAGACTGAGAGAACACAGCCTGAAATTAAAGAGACCATTATTCATTAAAACATACAGACATGTTCAGCTGTCCCAGATTTTTTTGTCCCCATCATCCTGCTAGCCAACGGTCTATTTATGTTTACAAAAAATATTGATATTTCCAAGAGTGTCCAGTAAGGAACCATTGAAACATCCTCGCAACTGCCTGTTGTGAGCAAGAATCTATACCCTTTCCCACTCTGTGCTGACAACTTGGTTTGCTTGAATGCCCAGACCAACATGTAAAGCCTTTGCTTGGTGATGTCTGTCCAACATTTCGGTTGGTATGAAGTATGAACGAAGTATGAAGTATGAACTATTCGTAGCTGCAAACAATGTTTGAATTGAATTATATACATATCCAAATATAACTATCCCCCAGATGGCCCTAGCTACTGTCCAATTAAGCTAGTTTGCCATGCTATCATGTACGCAACCAATAACATTGAGATCCATCACTCTATTATTAATCCCCGACAACCATGCATTGCAATGGCTTTTCCCTCGGGTGACGATTGTAAGTCACTGGCTTATTTCTGTCTTTAAACAAATATACAGAGTTGTCAAATGAAGTGTATGCTTATTGTATGTACAGAAGCAACCAGGATTTCTGGGAAATAAAGTTAGTGTATTTTAGAAATGATAACCCCGTCCTCCCACCTGTGTGACAGACTGTGCAGCCGCAGGGAAGCCAGTGACCAGGTTCACCGCTGCCCCGCCGTCCGCTTGAGCCTCCAGCTGACCATCTGACACCTGGATCACTCGGTAGGTCACCTAGGAAACCATAACAACAACAACAACAGCAGCAGCAGCAGCAGCAGTTAGCCCGATGATATACCTGAGTGGGTCATCCTAGTAACTGAACGGAGGGTTGTCAGTTCTGTTTTTAGTTAAGGCCCGTTATCCTTGAAACAAAATCAAAAATGATGTGCTCCCACAGACTATTGCCATATCAAAGCCCCACATTGGGCTTCTAACGTTGCATTGTGCCAAAGGTGCTACGTCAGAATAGTCACACTTTTACCCCAAGTGTCCTAACTTGGGGTAAAAGTGATCCTGGCTGCAATTCGTCAATAACGGCTACGTCAGTATCTGGAATCTGTAAATATTTAGTTTCTGTAAAATGTGGACTATTGCATCCCTCTCTGTTGATTTCAAGATTAACTAGTTTGAAGCTGGCTTCAAGCCAGACTTGAAGCCAGATGAGATGGTGAGGGATTATGCACATTTGTGTGACCACTCAAGCAGGCACCCAAAGGAGGCCAAGATGGTAGGATGATCCTGGTGTTAAACAGCCCACACAGTGGCTATATTGTACCGTGTTGAAATTGCCATATTCAACAGCAGTTGGACAAACCTATGCAAATACACAGCATTTTTTATTTTTGTTGCAAGCATATTGGTGCATTTAATCTTAGCCAAGTGTAGGAGGTGCCCGCCAGAGACTATAGACACGCATGCATGGTGGACCACCGCTGCCATAGAAATGATAGACATGAAGCGTTTCAGAAATGCATGCAACTCTTGATATTTGTGCCAATATCAGACTATGGGAGACATTCTTACTTAGAACAGTGTAAAGAGAAGGAGGGAAAAGGTTCAACAGGGAAAAACATCACAGGTTTTGAGGTCATCTGATTATTATTATGGTATGTGGTAGCTACCTTTTTATTGTAATGTGCTCCAGAATAATTTAATCTACAATGCTAAACTATTTTCTTTCTCTAACATCCAAAAATGTAACCATTGTTCAGTTTTCATTGCAAGCAGTCTTACCTGTCCTCCTGCACCTTCCGTCTTGAATAGATATTTGATTGGTTGATCAGAGAAGGTGGTCGCTGATTGAATAGTGGCAATGGCCGTGGGGTCCTCGGCGGTGGCTACTGACCCTGGGTGCACACAAAGCGATGTCAACAAATCATTACGCACATTTTCAGCAGGGAAGCAACTAACATGTTGTGTACATTATGTTTACCCTCTTCGTTGACGGAAACACTGCCATCTGGATCAGGGCTCTTCTGTTGACTATAGGTAGACAAGTGAATACAATTGTGCCTACAACTCTATAGTCCAACAAGTGATAAACTATGAATGGTTTTCGGTCATATAATTAGCAAACGACTTAATATGTCCTGCTTACCTTTTCATGTCTGCAGACAGTCTTAATTGAGGAGACCACCTTTACTCACTCGAGCGACAGACTAAAATAAGTTAATTAAGTTGGAAAAGAAAAAGGATGAGGCTTTGAATTAACTTATAGCTGGTAACGCGAAGATTAATGACGTAGTATTTTTCTAAACGGGGGGATTATGTCAACAACCCACCCATCTATAATACATTTAAGAGCATTGTTAGGTTGTAAAAACGGCTACTGCTACAGTATCCCATGCAATGCTACTCGGCCCCAGCGGTTCCTGCAGATGTTCAACAAAGCTATTTTCTTTAGATTAGCTTTGTGATGGGTTGGGTTTTGGGTTGAGTCGCAAAATATCCATTAAAATATTAATCAATTTATAGGATGTACTCAAAATAACGAAATTATTGTGAAAATAGAACAGTGTGAACAATGCTCTACTTACGGCGCAGTGGTCCCTCCCCCGATATTTGTCAACAGACCAAATAACCGCGCATGCGCGGTAGTTCCAACACGGAAGAGCCGTGCAGACGTCCTCAGATCCTGGGTCAGTATATGGGTGTGTTCTTCTAAAACATAATGTTCAGCAGAACACTCATAATTCAACATTTTCCTGTTTTGTTTCAAACACCAGCACAATTGTTTACAGCACAGTCTAACTGTTTCAACCTTAACAGTTGTAATGTAAAAATAATTAATTTTGCACATTAGATCACTGGCATTTTTAGGACCTTAAATATATAGCTAGGCCCAGTGCAGAAAGACTGGCTATTGTTATTATTTATTACAAATAAAGGAAACAAACTACTTTATTTTGCAGCGAGCGGTTCGTCGTGTTAACCTAAGTCAAGTTGTGAAATTCCAAAATATTCTAGACAACGCCTGTATACCAGAAAGAGACGGTGGATACATCCAAGGTTCGTTGTATGTAAATGTTAAGTGACCACTGAGCTAAACCAGCGAGCAAACACTACTACGTTTCTGAAAAGTGTGCTCGTTTGGTATATTCGTATTTATTCGTTGAGGCATAACCAAATCCATACCATTCGTATATTAGGCTATATCCGTACCTAAACCAAGTCGCACATGTTAATAACGACCAGACTGTCGTAGCCCATGTTGACATAGGCCCATTGTTTAAAAAATCAGGGGCATTTCAAAAAGGTTGGTAGTTCAGTCGTGGTTCAATCGCGACAATGGGAAAGAACATCGTGCTGTACTGAGTGGATACGGTGCCGAGGGCCAACATTGCATATATATATCGTGCAAACTTCTAATTAATGGGAAGTGTGCAGTCATTAACATCCACCGTGATTGCCTGCTCACGTCCTTACGATGCAGCATGAATCTAGATGCTGATCTAGGATTGACAGTTGTCTGAAGACATGGTCTGCACAGGGGCTTGAAACCTAGAAGATTCCTAGTCGGACTGACATAGAATAAAAGTAACCCCCTGCGCTGAACCAATGGCATTTATGTCATGTTACGTAATGTAGCCCATATCAGTTATGTAGTCGAAGGAGTCATATCACATACAACGATACAATGACTGTGTTGAATGTGACATGTTAATAATCCGTAGTATGATCGGGAGCCATATTGCCTTGTGTAATGAAATGAATTCAATAAACAAGTCCACCCTCGTCTTGGGCGTAAAGTCGCATAACGTTATTGAGAAAACGTAAAACGCTGGACAGCGCCCGTGGTTCGATCCCGGTGGAGGGAGAGTACATCGAAATCTGATAGATTTGTTGTAGGAAGTAACCACTGAGCTAAACCAGCGCGCTGTAACCCTGCAGTATCTTGTTATATATCCAACGAATATACTGTTATACTGAATATACTGCAGTTTTTTTTGTGTTGGTTTTTAAAACTGGTAGGCCTGTCCCAATCCATACCATGTATGGTTTATATCCACGTATATACCAATATGGTTTATATCAACGTATATACCAATCCAAGTCTCACATGTCAATAGCAACCTGTAATGGAAAATGAGCGAACCCTCTAAAAACTCTATGATTTATGTAAATTAATTTATTTAATTAATTCATGTCATAAACCCTTCTATGGTTTATGTCTCGTCTAACCTATGTATGAACCCGCGGGTTGTGCTGAACACTTGGATGTGCCTGTCATGGCTGACCCTTCCTGGACCCAAACCCTAGGGGCCCGGGGACCAAGGATCACTCAGACGCAAACCCTAGAGGCCCAGGGACCAAGGGTCATCCAGACCCAAACCCTAGGGGCTTGGGGACCACGGGTCATCCAGACCCAAACCCTAGGGGCCCAGGGACCACGGGTCATCCAGACCCAAACCCTAGAGGCCCAGGGACCAAGGGTCATCCAGACCCAAACCCTAGAGGCCCAGGGACCACGGGTCATCCAGACCCAAACCCCAATAAGGTAATGGTTGGTGTCAGCCTGCCTGGGCCTTCTTCTGTGGGCCTTCCTGAGGCCTTCTGTGAATGAATGTAACAGACACCGTGACAAGTGGACCCCTTTTCCAAGGTAAATCTTAAGTCTCTGCTGGCTGTCCTGAGGCCTCTGGAGTAAACAGAGACTCTCTGGCTGGCAGAATATGATAGAGCTGGGGAGTTGTATCTATCTGTGGGGCACAAGTCATATTTCAGTATCTCTTCAGGGTCAACTGGGATCACCAGACGTCCATACGTACTCACCCTTTGTTTACCTTACCTTAGAAAAGAGGCCTGCGAATGGTACTTGTTGGCACTTCTCTGTCATCTTTGTATCACACAGTCACTCGCACATCTCTGGGCTGCTCCTTCAGAGGCAGACTTCAGAGGCATGTCCTTCCTTCCTGCTCCAGTCAGACTCTTCAATCAGCACTGCTCACAATCAACAATCACACTGGACATAACACTCCAGTACAATACACTATACATACAATACATTACAATACAATATAATACACTTCCGATACATCTCATTCAGTACATTTCACTGTACAATTTGTAATTATAATTATATATATTTATAGATATATAGATATTTTTTCTATTGCATAGGGCCTATAGATTTTTGCAGCGCAATATTTTTAAAATATACCTCCTTGTTTTTAGTTTTTCTTTTTTTTCGTTTTTCTTTTATCTCTATCTTACTTCTGTATTTAAACTGTTTCTTTTTTCTGCATCTAAACTGCTGTAACTACATTTCCCCGTTTGCAGGACAAATAAAGGGTTTTCTTATCTTATCTTATCATAGAACTGTGCCTCTCTTTTTGCTTGTTGCAACAACCAAATGAATACACTTTGGAAAAACAGTTTCCAAAGACTGGTTGACTCCCGTGTAAACTTTGCTCGACCTCACATCGGAATTCAGAATTCCCACGACAAACCAGACAATGTCGTAGCCCACACTGTTCAATCCCGGTAATGGGAGGAAACACCATCATCTGAAAGATTTACCACTGAGCTATAATAGCTCTGAGTGGCAACTTGTAGTGTTATTTACATCCACCTTGATTGCCTGCTCACGTGTTTACAATGTAGCATGATTCAGGATCAGGATACAGCTGGTCTAGGATGGACAGTGGTCTAAAGACCGCTCTGCACAGGCGGCTTGAAACCTGGAAGGGTCGGAGTCGGACTGACAGAATCAAAGCAACCCCCGTGCACTAAACCAATGGCATTCATGTTGCCAGTGATGTTTTGTTGAAGGAGTCATACAATTGCTGTGTTGGATGTGACATATCTTAATAATCCAACGTATGATCAGGAGACATATTGACAACCAAATTAATTCCATAAACAACTGGACCCTCGTCGTGAGCGTTAAGTCGCATTAACGTTTTGAGGAGAAAATTAAAAGCACTGGACAGCGCCCATGGTTCGATCCCAGTGACGGGAGGTACGTAGTAACATAAACTGTAGGAAGTAACCACTGAGCTAAACCAGCGCGGATGTTACCAACAGTATCTTGATATATATTCAATTAATCTACTGTAATCTACTGTTCTGAAAAGTGTTTTCGTCTATTTTGAAAACTGGTTCGGCCTGTCCTAATCCATACGATGTATTTTTCATATCGTATATCATGTCAATCAGAGAATGCAAGCAACCAGACAATGTCGTAGCCCACACTGACGTGTCTATCTTTGTGACGATAATGAAAACGCCGAACAACACCTTGAGTTCAATCCCAGCAATGCGAGGAAACACCATAATCTGAAAGATTAGTTGTAGGAACTAACCACTGAGCGATAATAATAGTGGAGCTTTCTATTGGAATAGAGATAAAACACCTTCGCTACCTGCATTCCATAATTAATGCGTGTCAAATCGGTCGCTAAATATTGGTCATGGGGTTTAAATCCTCGGTTGGCATTTCTCTTTTGGTGTTTATTTGTGGTTTAATTATTTGGGTTAACATTTGTACGGGTTGGTATGCCGTGGTACCCTGGATGAGTTGCTAAACCGATGATGCATAGCCTGTCATTCCATGATCCCTTGCACCCCTTTACACCTGTTGGTGTAATGTTACCACTTATGTGTGCCCCCATACAAAGTTTGGTCATGTTGTCACTGGCTGATTCGATTCAGGGTGGGTCACACCCCATTCAGAAAGCCCATATTGCCAGAAGCAAATACACCACAGCCTTCCTCTTCTTTCTCATTTCCACAATGAGGGGAGCTTCTGATCCTGGAATGGGGCCGTCAGGTTGCCCTTGGTTGGAGCTTGGTCAGAGCTGTCTCTATAAGTAAAGCAGCAAGCTCAGGAATCAATGTGACACAAGGCAGTATCTCTCAGAGAGATTCAAAGTGAATTCAGATACATGAAGCATATTTACAGTTTATTCAAGGGAACTTTATTCACGCCCCTGATGTCAGTTATCTTCACGGCTAACAGATAAGATTAAATTTATGAGGTTGATATACATCAGTAGATGCACTAAGACACATTATCAGTGATGGAACCTGGGGTCATCGGGTGTTTCGGGCCTTTCAACATCATACACCCTTACCCAGGCGACCCAGCCGGGATTGATCAAGTCCCTACATGTGTCTAGGTAGCATGTACCCACGAATCGCCCCTCTTGATCTACAACCATCTAGAGGCCTTCTCAGCTGCCTCTGTGATGGTTTTGATGGCCTTTCTCTGGCGTGCACCTGTGATTCCAAGCAGGCTGTATGCTTTGCAGAGAGATCGCGCTGCAAAGCCTCTACAGCCCACCTCTATTGGCACACACTGGGCACGCCACCCCCATCTGCGGCACTCCTCCACTAAGTCGGCATACTTACCACGCTTCCTCTCATTGGCCTCTTCCATGCGCTCCTCCTAGGGAACTGTCAGCTCCAGTAGGACCACCTGTTTTATTAAATCTGAGACCAGAACTATGTCTGGTCTCAGGGTGGTTTCCGCAATGTGCTCTGGAAATCTGAGCTGCTTCCCCAGGTCGGCCTTCATCTGCCAGTCTGGTGCGGTTTCAAGGAGTCCCACTGCCCCCCTAGGCTGGGGCTTAGGCTTCTCCCCTGCCTTGCTGGTCGGGAAGGCTTGTTCTGGGCGATGCTGGTGAAGATGGTTTCTGCTATCGCCTTCAGCACCTGGTTGTGACGCCCAAGTATAGCGTCCTTCTCCCAGGGCTTTTGGGCAACAGCTGAGGATATGCTCTAGCGTTCCTCCTCTGAGGCACAAGGGACATGATGGTGTGTCAACCTTGCACCAACAGAAGAGGTTGGATGGGCTTGGTAAGACGTCATAAACAGACGCAATCAGGAACTTGATCCGGTAAGGTTCAGCTTGCCAAAGCTCGGACCAGGAGATCTTACGGTCCACTGCCTGTTCCCATCTCGTCCACGCACCTTGCTGTCGCATCCTCACCATCTGGCTAGCACGCAGTTCCTCCACACCAGCTCTCAC